>NQII01000479.1:207573-268060 GCA_002778355.1 Clitarchus hookeri
CTTGAATTCTGGTGCTGCTCCATGCTGACCTCGCATCACACTCATCGGTATTCAAGACCATGGTGTTAAGGGCCGCCGAATTCTCTCCACGCCACCCAACTACCTCGTGTTCTGCGAGTACGATGTCATATCTGACGTCATAGCTGATGTGTTTGTTAAACAGTGGAATGTGGAAAACTTGCTTGGTGTGCGGCATGAATGCCCTGGGAAATATGTCTTGAGGTGATCCTCCTCAACCGTGTGGCCAGAGATCAAAATGGCCGACCCAGAAACCGATGCTAGAATGTGAAGGGACGGGCAGTGGAAACAAGTGGGCGGTACTCACGGGCGCGTGACATCAGATTGCTAGCACTAACACGGACCAATGAAAAGTCGCTTATTACAATCATTATTTTCTGTTACATCGGCAAGCAAATTTTGTAAAATTAAAATAGGTAAAAGTTAAATTGCGAGCTGAATTTAATATTTAACAACTGAAATGTTACACGTTTTAAAATATCGTAATACAAGTTGAATACGAAACGCCCTATATAGTCTACTAGCAGTTTCTTCACACTTTTTAAATAAAACATTTATAAAATTACCCCATGTACGATATGCTTGGTTGTTTCCTAAATATTTCATGTATTGCAGGCGTTGCATGCTTTTGTTAACACAAAAACATTATTTTTAGATAAATTGCACATTTATTTATACTTTTCTATAAATTGTAATATTTCATTTATAATAAATATGGATATTGGAAATAGGTATGTTGGAAAGCCTTAAATAGTTATTATGCAATATATTATAACACTGAGTGCGCACGAATGCGGTGCGTTGTCCTTCTGGTGTAATTTTCTAGACACGGTTAAGCTCTGTTTACTCGAGGCGGAGGGATATCCTGGAAGTAGATCTTTAGCAGTGCTTCTGTAAAATTGAAAGTAAAAGAGAATGGATTATATCAAAGAATTTGACAGGAGCATTCCTTACGTAGCTGATGTCAGGTTGACAGCCCGACGTTTGTGAGCAATCACAGGCATCAGCGGTACGGGAAGACGTAGACTAAAGATGTGGTTGACCAATTAAAGCCTTCTGCGCAAATGCCCAAAAATACCTCGCTCATCGCCAACAGAACTGTCAAAGTCGCGTGATTAAGTAGTGATGAACATGTTTTTATGATGGTTTGATTGAGACTGTGTCTATTGCCAACCATGAGACTATAAATAAAAATCTCGCACACACACATATAGAACTCAGCAAGTCAAAATACGAAAAAACCTAATTATATATCTGTGGTGTTGTAAAAGGTTTTTATATTTCGTCTTTTGTTTTGTTGAGTTCTATGCGCGTGTGCGAGATTTTTATTTAGTCTCACTGTCGGCAATGGACACAGTCCAATCTAACCATCATAATAAAGTGATGAACATGTTTGATTACGTATGAATTTTTAACATACCGAAGTTTCTTTATGAATATGATATTTCTACCAAATTCCTCGTTTACTCGTTGCGTAAAAATATGCTAGAGGAGATTTACAACTTTTTTCAGAGCGTTTATTTTATAAGTGTTCTAACCTCAACGTCTAATATCCACGGCCACCTGATTTTCGCGAAATGAGTTCCACTTGGGCTAGACTTCAGTACTTCGCACGCGCACCTGCAGTCTTACTTTGGTTAATCTCAACGTGTCCTTACGAGAAGACGTCTAGATATTTGAATGGCCAATTAGAACGAGGTTATTTTAGTACTGTCGCGTGCCGGTTTAGGGATTATAGCACGACATTGGCTCACATCCATCACCCCCTCACACCACCCCCCGCCTNGTTTAGGGATTATAGCACGACATTGGCTCACATCCATCACCCCCTCACACCACCCCCCGCCTAGCGCACTTTGCTAGGCGCCTTCTAGACGGCACGTGGTACCACAGGCAGGTGGAAAATTCCGGTACACGTGGAGCTGAAGCGTAGGCCTTCCCCCTTCACCCCCTTCACCACGGACACCTCTCGCCCGCCGCGAGATCTGTGGAGTGCAGGGCTTTTTCGAGTTATCAGCAAATTATCACGTGTAGTTCGCCTGAACGCAGAAAATACGCACCACGGAAGTTTAGCTGACGATAGTAAACTACGGGCGAGTTACCCCTCCCACCCCCGCCTAAAACTTCAGAAATCAGGACATGTGTGGTGGAAGGCTTTGTTCGGCGTTATTCCACTTCACCCCCTCACCCCCTTCCCACCCCCACAAGGCGCCACGTGCCGACAATTAAGACTGAGGGTTGCAAGCATAAAAACCCCTTTTCGAGAGTAGGAGGGGTTCAGTCATATCGGGGCAGTCAGAGGCTGCGATACTCCGAGCCGGGAGAATCAGTTACGTCAGTAAAGTCAACCAGTCAGTAGAAGATCGCCGAGCAGAGAGTCAGGTCAGGGGTTCGGACCCCTGACCACGTCAGTACGTCAGCAGCAACTGTGGCCTTGCCAAGGCCTACCCATCGCCGGAGATCACCCACCACAGCTGACAACACCCGCAACAAGAGTTAAGTATGACAATCACCGTCACGAGAAGCCCACTCAAACACGAATTCGCCCAGTAAATCCGAGTAACCAAGCTATCACAGTACCACACCTCTCAAGTGTTGATGTGTATTTGTGAATATATACGAGACAATATAATCGTACTTCAAAATACAACAGTAATAGTCTACCTCATTACAATACCCACAACCTCCACGCACTTTATAGTCGGTGCCTGGGGGACATTAACTCTGACCATATAAGCCACCATGTCTTCAACAGTGTACCAAAGTCAGATGAGTTAGTACTGAAATTCCGTGATTCGCTGGCAGGCACCTAAGATGCGTGTGTCACTTAAGCTTGGGCTACAATTGACATACTGAACCAATGCGGTTTTCAAGATCATTTAGAGAATTTCTTGAGGTAGGTTTTGCTGTATAATTAATTAATATTTAATTTAAGGATAGTAGAGAAATGTCGAACCGTTTGTAATCAAGTCATAAAAAACCGCTTTTAGGGCGCTTACATGGCTTGCGCTGACTAAACCATAATAGATATGACAACTTAATGTACTACAGAATTGTAGCTCTCAATAAGGTCTACAGAAAAGTTCCCAATAGCATATGTTTATCTTTTTAGGATGATCCACGGCAACCATTTTTGTCTTTCAAAGTACCGCTGTAAAAACTAAATTGTTACCGGGCGAAGCCGGGCCGGTTCGCTAGTACAGAATAAATTATGTGTTAAATAGTCGGTAACTTTTTTTTCGTAAAAAAATTATTATTGAAGATACATATGAGACGATTTTAAAGTACGAAATAAGTTTTGTTTAAATTTTTGCTGTTAACGTTATTTAAAAACATCCCTAAACATTAGTGGAAACATCCTCCCGAGGAATAAAGTCAACACACGCGCTAACTTGATGTATAAATTAGTTTTTCATTTGACAACGTAGTAAAAGCGTCGGGGCTTCTAATTAGCTGAATGTCGACGCAATAAAAAGTTAAACCAAGTCGAACTATGTGCTTATCGGTTTGAATAGTTGTAGTCAGTCGAACTGAAAACGAGCAGTTTGATACTTATGTATAACGCTGGGCTGTGTTAGTGATGTGCTTATAGCAATTGTGTCCGTACCTTTAGAACAATCCATTTGCGTAAGTGGATTTAAGTGTTATTAAATACAACTAGACCGGAACTGTTCTCGCAGGTGTACCTACTAACAACGTTTTTTATGGGGTTGTTGGTGCAAATTGTTGCATAAACCATGGTGAATAGTTGCAAAAATAATGTTGAATGGTTGCTGCGCATCTGGCATGCGTATTCTATTTCATATTTTCTCTATAATTGAAGCCGTGTCATGCTCGTGGCTACTTGAAACTGTGAGTTATGATTATTATTATACAATGGTTTACCACTGCCTTTCTTAATAAGGAGGAGAGCCTTGCGCACCCAGAATTTGAAAACTTTTGAACTGGCAAAGCCTGGAATCGAGCATGAGTGAGAAGGCAACATATATTCACTTCACCTTGTAAAATGCGCATCGTGAGACAAATTCTGCAATTACTGCTTCAAATGTATCAGAAATTCTTAGTTCTATAAAACATTTCATTGACAGATTTAAAGGAAAATATCCTGTTTATTTGATAAATACGCTGAGAAAATATGCTCCTTTAATTTATATGACATGTAATTAAATATATCCATTCTACAATTCTTTTAATATATTAATTTTGTCACTGAAATTTAAATAATTCAGATGCTAAATTAGACTTCAAGCTATGAACAACTTTCCTTTTTTTTTTGTTCACAATCGATTAAAAAATGTGGTGGTTGTTCATCTTGAAATGTCCAGTGCTTTGGAACTGTCCTTTCTTAGAAAAAAATAACTTGGTGTAATAAACTCATTGATTCCTCAGAAGAGTGTACTACGAAAGCCTGCCTGTCTAGTGCATAGATATATCAATATTTGATATATCTATGCTGTTCATTTATAATAGTTTGCGTGAAAAATATATTTATACATAGCTAGTGTAACTTGAACAACCAAATCGTGACGATAGGGCCAGAATAAAAATATAAAAGGAACAGTGGTAAAAGAAACTAACTGTCCTTTTGGCCTCATTAATATGCATAGGTTCCAATTCGGGAAAAAAATGAAAGAAAAATAAACGTAATCGTTTTGGGACTAAAAGAGATCCATAGTCTAAAAATGCAGACCGACTCAATGAAAGCAACTCAGAAGTATTATAACATATGGAGAAACTTAAGAATGTGTGCTGCGTACTGTAGTTTATGAAGCAACAAATTAACTCAATGATATCAATAAATTATAGTCGCGTTTAAGTTATTCCGAAGTACTACATACACGGGTTAGTGAAGTTATGAAACCGCATAGTCTTATAGGCGGACAGGCCGAGTAACGCAGCACCAGGAAAAAAAAAGTCAGCATAAATACTCTTGGTTCATCAGCTAGCACAATGTAAGTGGCGGATAAAACTTCAACAACGGTAGCGGGTGCCGCGAAAATGAGACACGGGAGAAAAAAACCTGTTTAACCAAGTACGAAGAAAATTACTCAAGCGGTATATACTTAATTTCTGTGAAGACTTCTAGGAACCTCCCCCGAAAAAAAGAAAGAAAAAAGATCACTACACAACACGCACGCAGACTCGCAAGTGGGGGCAAAGGACGTTATTAATTACACTGACAAGAAGTTCCGAGCCGAACTCGCAACCTACAGCACTGTATTACAGAACATTTATTTTCAAATGCTCGACGTGGCCACGACCGCAACACCAATTTTAGTCCGCTCCTTTTTGGCGACGTCTAGAAGTGGCGAGTTTGATGAAATTCAGTGCAACTTTCCGGCCAGCAAATATCCTTTCTTGATCTGCGACAGGAAATTGGATGTTACAAATATACTGTTTGGTGACTAGGCCAAATATTTGAACCTGAAGAATATCATAACCTAGCTAATCCATCAACCTCAAAATTTAAATTCGCAACCACATAAATGGAAGATATCTAGGACGACAAGAACTGTTGGAATACTCTTCGCAACATGAATGCATATTACCACAGTTATTAACAGTACTACCAAGAGACACCAAACATTTCGTTCCTCATGCAGCGGATGCATTCAACTGAGTTGATCGCTATCTAGAAGACGTGTTTTAATATTATTGGCAAAACAAATTCTTCGCACTTATACGTTGCCAGATGTATAATCCTACCATGACAAATTCCACATCGAAATAGAAAAAATAATTACTTTACTAAGAAATTCGTATGTGTTTTACCTGTCTATTATAAAGAAAACTGTCGTCCATTCTTCCATTGCTATTTACTATTACTAGTGTTTTTGTGAAATGAACTGAAAAATTTGCAATGTTTAGCACTACATTCCTTCTGCTTACTCTGTACGATGCAATATTACATCGTGGCAGATTTTTAGTCAATATAAGTGAAATTTTTACATTGAAAAGGGCATGATTACTTTTGTGCTTTTTTTTTTTTTACTGTTACATTTACATCATTTCATCCTGAGAGCAGTTTTCATGGTGAGATTGAGATTCATAACTTCTTTACAAATATAGAGTATACGTCTTATAAGTTTCGAGATACACAAGCTTTATTTACTGCGCCTTATAAAGTTCCAAAATACGAAGATTAGAACATTTTCTAAACTAGAGATTCAATAAGTAACTAAACGTAGCTACTTTTTGTAGGAATCTGACCGTCGCACATTTAAAAAATGTGCTTCGGTCATTGTAGCTTCACTTGAAACTCACCTGCAAAGGGAATTAATACGCGTTGCAATTCAAGCAATTAATCTACATGTAAACAGCGAATTTGTAAACGTGTTCATGATCTATGAACGATAATTTAAGATTCGTCACAGAACGTCCCTGTAATAATATCACCCTATACTTAAATATTGTCCGTTTTTTTTACAACTGATTGTAATAACGAAACTCACACATGCTAATGGACTCGTAACAAAAATTAAACAAGTACTAAACCATATGTTATTTTTCAATGCTGTTACGGTACTGTCTATTGCAAAACAAACACACACGGTGACACCACTCGAAATTATAACCGTTGGCGAAGAAGAATGCAGCAATATGAACTCTATCAACATTACGAAAGTAGCTGGACCATAATGCAAGACTCACGTGGTAAGGAATTCTCTGGCTACCACCAATGTCAAGTAAAACCTCTTACCAATGATTCTAATTTCGCAGACCAACTGTCATTTATTTGGAACCCGAAAACCAAATACAAAATTACCACCAAGACGCAAATTTGTATCGGACACTTCAAACCATGTTTTATAAGCTTTATGTTACGCCCAATCGCCTGAAAAGCCAAAACAAACTCTAGCAGCAATATTTAAGGTAACCGTTTGAAACAAAAATTATCCTGCTTGAAATTTTAAAGGAAATACTGGTAGGTAAAGAAATTTATCCCATTTTTACGTTTAATATTTTTTTTATATTTTATTATGAATTTTTTTATTTTACAAAAGAAGTCATGTTTATATATATACATATATATATATTTATATTATCGTAGCAATATTTTCTGAAAACGTTAATGTAAATTTTTTTTTTAATTTTTAAAATTGTTGCATTGAGAAGGAATTTCTTAAACGTTAATTCCCAATATAAACTCCGTGGGTACAGGTTATAGTAGGAAGCGCCCTGATAAGGAGGTTGGATAAAGAAGCAATATAACTACACATTCTTTTTATAGTAAATAATATGTGTTGCAAAACGATAAGAAAAATTTTCATTACATCTTCTTCAATGCCAAGAATAGCGAATATGAAAGAAGTAACTTAGGCGTTTCCGGATGTTGACAATTGCGGAACGCGCTGGTAAACGACGTAACGCGTACAATTACGGTCGACCAGGGTAACAACGCATTTTATGATTTGGTTTTGACTACCCGAGTCAGTAACAACAATAACGACTTCGCGTAATGACAGCTATTTGTGACTATTTGTAAGATAGTTCTGGTGATTGCGTTGTTGTTCGAAGGTAATTCGAGTGGTTACTTTCGTAATATACATTTTGCGTTTCATATTCCGTCATGTCTCAATATTTTCCTTATTGATAATGGCTTCCTACTTGGTTTTAACCTGAGTAAGTTCGTAGAAACTCAAAGTCGGCTCACTATTTGACGAACAAGTACTTCGTATAATATTAGAGTAGCATTCGTGTTCTCTCTTAGAGCACAGCCAGAGTTACTTGTGAAAAATATGCACATAGATCATAGAAAGATTATTCTTTAAATTACTGTAACACTTCACGCAATACATTAATGTAGTTGGTTGTGAAGCCTTATTCCAGTGACTAAGAGGCTGTATCATTCCTTCTGCAGAAATTATTCGTTTTAGTGTCATAAAAGAAGAGCCAGGATCGAAACTAGAAATGTTTCATTATACAAACAATACATTTCATAGTTCTGTTCAAATTTTTGTGCCTGATTGTTAATAGATGATTCTCGGTTGTCATTAAAATGTGAGAATGAAATAAGATATACAATTTTGTATTACGTTAATTGTTGCACAAATATGCATTAGTAGTTAATGAAGTATGCCCGTAATTATGGACAAGGCGATTGTCGAAGATTCTATTGTTGCATTTTTCTATAAATCCTCCTGATTTGAATTAAGTAAGAAATAAATAGAAAATTCAATATGACGGATGACACGGTATCTTAACTGCCGGATGTGGCACGACCTTACAATTGCCGTGAACTAGAAATTGCACTGTGGGTACTGATTATGACTGCAAGGAGCTTAGTGGCATACAATACTGGTTTTCTCTATAATATTAAAGTACTAATTTTTTAACAATTATTTTTCCAGTTTGTATTCGTAGTAGTTTCAGTTATTACAGGGGGAATTTTAAATCGTAATACCTTGCAGTTTCTATACTGACATCTATGTGAACATGAACTAATTTCGTTTGAGAGATCTTTACGATTGCCATAAGGTCTCGTAAAGGAATTTACTAGTGCTTATTTTAATAATCCCGTTTTTTTTTTGCCTACACATGAGAATACAACGCTTTGCTTCTCACATCTCATTCAAACCAAGCAACCTTACAGCTTAACTGGCATACAGGCGAGGGAGGTAGCTGCGAATCCGGTCCGCATTATTTGCTCTTTAGGCGAGCCGCGTTGCGGATTTTATTTTACATTCCAATAATCCAACGAGAACATATGTGCGACTTTCAATATACAAAAAACTCGCAATGGGTATGACTTAAATAGCCGATCTGTTTTTAAACTTTTCCTTTGCAAATGCTACGCGTGCTTACAATTGATAAAACAATTCGATCAGTTACAAGTTATTTCTATACATATCTGTATTTGATTATTCTTATTGGCTGTCGGCTATCAGGACCTATCTTGAGTACTAAAATTTTTCATACCATTAAGTANCTTGTGTATGACTTAAATAGCCGATCTGTTTTTAAACTTTTCCTTTGCAAATGCTACGCGTGCTTACAATTGATAAAACAATTCGATCAGTTACAAGTTATTTCTATACATACCTGTATTTGATTATTCTTATTGGCTGTCGGCTATCAGGACCTATCTTGAGTACTAAAATTTTTCATACCATTAAGTATAATGTGGTAAAAAAATGTGTGCCCAACGACATTGTACTATAATAAAAACTACTATTTTACAAAGGACTTTAAGTATCTAAAATTTTTTATTAAAATGCTAGTTTCATCAGGCCTTTCAAATTGTGAAAAATACACATTAGAGAAGAATAAAAGTAAAACAAAAACGAAGTTTTCGGGTGAGATATTTCCTTAATGCTCTTCGTAATAAGATATCGTTCATCCAAGTTCAATGTGTTTCAGATATAGCTTTCTCTTTTGCAGAATCTCTGCTCGCGGTATGTGATCTTAGATAGGTAGTAGTTGAATTTTAATATTGCTCCAAACCCATCCATTAAGTATGTCTCCTGTAAGCGCGCAAGCTGTATGTTTCTAAGTTGCGTGCAGTTGTTTAAGGGTGTTCACGATAAAGCGAGCACTTTTGTAATCAACCTTCTGAAATTGTCACTGCCCTTACCTACGTATATTTTGACGGACAGGCTTGACTGACATGCGCCCAGTACATATGGCAACGACTGAGGGAGAGAAGTCCCACGACTTAGAGATGAATTAAAAGTATTAGGTGAACATCTGTGAATACTGAAATTATTAATTTAACTTTCTGTTTTTTTAATGCACGCAAGTGTAATAATTAGCAAATTTATAAAATGTTTACTGTACTATTACTTTTACAGTTTCTCTTGACAAACGCGTGAATAAAGTAATTAGGCCCGTGGTAATGTTAATTGTATATTTGGTGGAAGAATACACATTGTGCATACAAGTAGACCTTATGAAAGTGTGACAAGCGTAAATAAATGGCGAGGCCACAATTGAATAATTATTATTTCATAAAGTTATGGTATGTTGGGTAATGTTAATTAGTTGTTTAGAGGCATTCCTCAGAGAGGACTATGCAATATTTATTAAGAAAATAAATTTGTGCCCGCGGGAAGGATCACAGACGGTGTAGGCGGCAAGGCTTAGAGGGCCCGCCTCTCTGGTTGGCTCCGAGAGGACACCCTTCGGGTATCCTCGGGTCAACCCGAGCGGCGTGGAGGTAGCCAAGGTTACCAGGACGAGGCAGAGAGAAGTGTGACTCGCGGGAGGCCAAAGACATCTTTTACGCACTGAAGGTCAAGTGTGGGGAGCTTGCGCGAGGCAATTAAACGCTCGGAAATAAATCAGGATATCTTCGCGATAATTTCTTGCGGGCACATACAAATAACTGTGGTGACTTTTAATTATGTTACACTGTAAAAAAAAATTCTGATAAACTTCCTAAACTGTAATGGAAGATTTTAACATATACTCTGTATGGAAATAATACCATACATCAAGCTACAGATAAAGGAATGTTTAGCGTCGCTACTATACAGAGTTGGGAACTTCCCTACTCACCTGACTGTTTCCTGAGCAAATGTAGAAACGCTAAAATGAACGTATAGGGGAAAAAATTTGCATTCCTGGTTTCTCACCAAGCTTATACACTGGTATGGTAAATTTCTGAATAATTTCTTAGCGTGTATTTTCCTCGTTTGTTCCTCGTCACTATCCCCGAGCTAGCTGGCGCTGAGTATCTAATTTATGGTGATTAATTGGAATGCAACATGAAGTTGCGAGGTTTGGCGAGTTGCACAAGGTTTGCAAAGGCGCTTTCTTACCGTGAACACCCTTTACGCGTGTGTTACATACACTTGCATCGTCAATGTTAATGAACTGAACTGCTTTCGTGCGGGAAATCGTAACAAAGTGTACACTAACAAAAACTGAGGAGAACCTTATTGATCGAACACGCGTAGCAGTGGGAAACATATGATAATGTTTTAGGATTTGGAGTGTGTGTGACGTCACGCTCCACTGCGGTGCCACATTTGAACAAACATCAGTTAACATATTCTGAACAGTTCTCGTGAATATATGGTTTGCTATAATTTGTCGACTGTAAGATAAAATCTCAGCAGATAATTCATGACTACTTGCTTTTGTGTCATCTACAATTAGAGAAAAATTATTACTGCAGCTAAAATTACTCGTAGACAATATATTTCTGGTGCATCGAGCCTTAAATTACGTACAGTTACGTACACGCATGTAAAGAGGTGGGCTGGGATTGAGTCCTAAGGTTTATTCAGCAAGAGGAAATAACACCTATTTAATATATACAAACTCGTCACTTTGCTTCAAAAAAATTTANCTAAGGTTTATTCAGCAAGAGGAAATAACACCTATTTAATATATACAAACTCGTCACTTTGCTTCAAAAAAATTTACCGAACATCACTAGTGGAATTTTAAGTTGTTCTTTATTTTAAGTTCAATTTTTAGCACACATTAACACTCTTAAGCTTGGTCTTTAAGCTGCCTTATACGCCAACTCTTTTTGTTTTGGAGAGTGGTTTGCGTACCACCAAAGACAAGTGAGTACATAGTTCTTTAAAAATTAGTTAAGTCGGTGTGTAAGACATTCTTTCAATATCGTAATTAGAATAAGAGTACTCATTTACCTGTAACTACGGCTGAAATATTAATGTCTGTACAAAACATAAGTAAATGTTTATTATTTACTGTTAAACCAAAGTCAACACAACGTAATGTGATAGAAATTGAACAGTTTATTTGCTGTTGCGATGAAGAAAATATCTTCTTTCGTTTTATGCAATAGTATTTTGAAAATAATGATAATATTTTGCAACATTTTACTCAATATCACCGGTGTTTTAGTGTAATGACTTAATAATAATGATTTTGAAGGTATATATTTGGAATAAAACTCCTTCCAATTTTAATTTCAAGGTGCGACACGGTATTAATTAAATTAATTTTTCCATAGTGTTTAGACCACTTGTCGCCATTAATCCGAGGATATGTAATACACTATTACTTTTTGACCACATGCTCACAAAAAAAGGTCATAATTTTTCCTCAACTGCTAATATATGAAACTTTTTTTGCAGGCACACAAAAATTTCTGCAGAATAAATTAAATCTGGAAATTCAGGACTGAAAACTTTTATTTCAGCAGGACTTTAGAATAACATTATTTTTNCCAAGGTTTATTCAGCAAGAGGAAATAACACCTATTTAATATATACAAACTCGTCACTTTGCTTCAAAAAAATTTGCCGAACATCACTAGTGGAATTTTAAGTTGTTCTTTATTTTAAGTTCAATTTTTAGCACACATTAACACTATTAAGCTTGGTCTTTAAGCTGCCTTATACGCCAACTTTTTTGTTTTGGAGAGTGGTTTGCGTACCACCAAAGACAAGTGAGTACATAGTTCTTTAAAAATTAGTTAAGTCGGTGTGTAAGACATTCTTTCAATATCGTAATTAGAATAAGAGTACTCATTTACCTGTAACTACGGCTGAAATATTAATGTCTGTACAAAACATAAGTAAATGTTTATTATTTACTGTTAAACCAAAGTCAACACAACGTAATGTGATAGAAATTGAACAGTTTATTTGCTGTTGNGTGTGATAGAAATTGAACAGTGTATTTGCTGTTGCGATGAAGAAAATATCTTCTTTCGTTTTATGCAATAGTATTTTGAAAATAATGATAATATTTTGCAACATTTTACTCAATATCACCGGTGTTTTAGTGTAATGACTTAATAATAATGATTTTGAAGGTATATATTTGGAATAAAACTCCTTCCAATTTTAATTTCAAGGTGCGACACGGTATTAATTAAATTAATTTTTCCATAGTGTTTAGACCACTTGTCGCCATTAATCCGAGGATATGTAATACACTATTACTTTTTGACCACATGCTCACAAAAAAAGGTCATAATGTTTCCTCAACTGCTAATATATGAAACTTTTTTTGCAGGCACACAAAAATTTTTGCAGAATAAATTAAATCTGGAAATTCAGGACTGAAAACTTTTATTTCAGCAGGACTTTAGAATAACATTATTTTTGGAATTCTGTAGTGTGTATGATTAAAGTAATTCAATAAGATTTTGGCTTCTGATTTTTGTTGACATTTTACATTATCACAGTATCAACTGTTCTCCCACGTCATGCAGGTATCTGCGATGTGTTTATTGATGCTCAACAATTCTACATATTGCATTACGGAAAACTTGCAAGTGCGATGAAACTATGCATAACAATGTATTTTCATTTATTGGCAAATAATCCAGCCATCTTTATTCCTAAGGTTTTTTTTCTCGTCGCGTCTACTCAGTTCGTGAGCTCACTTCAAAGGGGATAAAACTGAACTAATATTGTGATAAAAATGGTGGCGACATCGACTGTCTGTTATGTCGTTATGCAGCAGAAGCCTTCCCTTCGAAGGAATTTGTTCACACCACCCACGCTTTCTCTCCACGTTCCCCTCCACCAACACCAAACAAAACGTTTTTCTTACAATTTTCAATTTTCTTCTCCCCGAGCCTTGACGGTAACCCAGACATAAGTACGCCACTTTGCCATTCAGGGAACTTCGAGAGAGGCTTTTTCTTTTTCGATCCTCCTTTCCGACACTCGTTCCCCATTTTCCGGAAATAACACTTCCTGCGCAGAGTATTTTTCTTCGCTGCGTCGCAAAAGTGTTTAGCGAACGACGTGTTCTCACAGTCAACATAACATCTCACGCCTCCCATACTAGAAGTTCAGTAATTGATATGCAATGGAAATAAGTGAATTTTTAATGCAAACTAGAGTTCCAGAATTATTTTAATTATCTTTACTAAAAGGCATAGAAATTTTTTTTTTTAAACTTGGCAATATTCTTCCGCCTTTTCTCAAGACACCTAGCAGCGGTAATCAATGAATAATTAATTTGCTGGCAGTTAAGTAATTCTACGGATTTGTAAATTGTAATCTAGAGTATAGTGGTTAGCCAGTCACTAACAAACTGTACGGCTCTTTCCCTACTCGTCCGATGCTGACATGCGTGGACGATTGAAGTCTGGGTCCTGCGTTGTTGTTGATCTAGATAGCCTATAGTACATATGTCGTGTGATCAACACTCCGACCGGCCCCCAATGTCAGCTAGGTGGTACTAAAAAAAAACCAGTAAAATATACTAATATTAAGGCTTTTGACAATATTCTCGNAAAACCAGTAAAATATACTAATATTAAGGCTTTTGACAATATTCTCGCTAGGATTATTTCACCGGTGGCCACTAAGGAAGTTCATTGGAAAGTCGTTTTCTTCTTTTTATAGCGAGCTCCTTTTGTTTAATAATTTGATCTAAATATAAAACTAATATTTAGCACTTCTATATTAGGTGGTGACATCTACAGCACAGAATTTTAAAGGAATGGAGAATAGCATAATCATTTTTTTTTATCTTCTCTAACAGCTCTCTGGTCCGAAAAGATATTTCAAATCTTCAACAGATTTCTTACTTTGGTGAGAAATATATGAATTATTACGAGCACGGCTGATAATACATCATATAGNAGATAGCCTATAGTACATATGTCGTGTGATCAACACTCCGACCGGCCCCCAATGTCAGCTAGGTGGTACTAAAAATAAACCAGTAAAATATACTAATATTAAGGCTTTTGACAATATTCTCGCTAGGATTATTTCATCGGTGGCCACTAAGGAAGTTAATTGGAAAGTCGTTTTCTTCTTTTTATAGCGAGCTCCTTTTGTTTGATAATTTGATCTAAATATAAAACTAATATTTAGCACTTCTATATTAGGTGGCGACATCTACAGCACAGAATTTTAAAGGAATGGAGAATAGCATAATCATTTTTTTTTATCTTCTCTAATAGCTCTCTGGTCCGAAAAGATATTTGAAATCTTCAACAGATTTCTTACTTTGGTGAGAAATATATGAATTATTACGAGCACGGCTGATAATACATCATATAGNAAATCTTCAACAGATTTCTTACTTTGGTGAGAAATATATGAATTATTACGAGCACGGCTGATAATACATCATATAGGCTGCGATGGAAGAGCCGTGCATGAAATAACTTACCAAACTGACAGCTAAGAAGATCTGGAGAGAGAAGATCAAAAGAGAAGCAAGTGTCTGACGAAAACTTCTGGAATCTGTAATATAATATCTGATATAAGTTATTGGATAGGTCGTCATAAGATTAAGAGACAGTCCTAAAAGGAGATACATAGCCGCCTATGACGAATTTAGGTGAATCCGCAATTGGTGACAGCCACCATTTTTCACCAGGGAAGGATAAATTAATAGGTTGGGTGGCTGTGTAGCTAAAACGGTCACAGAGGATNTGGTGACAGCCACCATTTTTCACCAGGGAAGGATAAATTAATAGGTTGGGTGGCTGTGTAGCTAAAACGGTCACAGAGGATATCATGTTTCAGAATCATGCCCTGGCAGTCGGTTGGCGGAAACAGTTTGCATCTTTTTTACTGGTTGGACGCAGGTCTCTTTACATCACCAAAAGCGAAAGTGTCTTGTCACGGTTTCTCTGCCTAACATTGTTATTCTCTCGCTCGCAACACGCACGTGTCATAGCGTGTTTCCAACTCGCCACCAGCGTCGTGGCTTACAATAGCGCCACCCGACGGAACATTTTACAAACCGTTATTCGCAAGCCACCCAAGGTTCATACAATTCATGAGTTCGAACTCGAACGGATCAGCGCTGGTCTCTCGTGATTCCACTTTATACATATCTCCAGGTCGAACATACTTTTCATCATATTCCAAGATCGCGTGGACAGGTTGATTCTGTAATTCGTTCGAGTGACGTAACGCACTAGTAAACCTTCGGACTTGCAGTCGGGCGGACCTGGGTTCGAATCCTGGTCTGGCCACCTGGATTTCCCCGAAATTATTCCAGGAGATTTCTGTGTCCGTTCTGTAATGCAGGCTTATGCCTAATTGATTCCTTGCTTCTGCTTCCCTTAGCTACTTGCTCCGTCTCTAATGACCTCGCTGTGAACGAGACGCAAACCCCTCTAAACAGATTCCAATAAAATAATTTTGGTTTTGTTAAGCTTCTTGATTTGCTGCATTTGCGCAGTCTTTATCTTTGTCTATTGATACGAAACATTGCGCTGTATCTTCATACACATGGCTTGACCAAATGTGCATAAACTGAAATCTCCTACTTCTAGTTTTCCACCGATATATCGTATTTTGCTTTCTCTTTTCGTAGTCGTAAGTTTCTAGCAATTGACGTTATCCTACCAGGGTGTTAAAATTATGAAGAAAACAAAGATATTTATTAAATACAACAGCNTTTCTAGCAATTGACGTTATCCTACCAGGGTGTTAAAATTATGAAGAAAACAAAGATATTTATTAAATACAACAGACCTCCTACTACGGTGAGAAATCGATCGGATACACGTAGTAAATGAACAATTCGATAATTTCAGTGATAGTGTAATTCATTTCCTATACGCGTACTCCTGTTAAAAATATTCCTGAATCATACCTTGTCATCAGTGATACTGCTGGCCACAACATCTCAGCAAGAAAAAATCAACTCAAACGCAATGATGGGATAGGGTTAAATATTTTGGAAAACTCCTTCTTCTGTGAAACAGATGAACATAAGATAGCACAAATCTTAATTTTCCTGGAAACTACACACTGGGAAAGCGGAATGTTTTACTTAATCAGCTAGGAGAGATCTGCGAATGACGGTACTTTGAGTAAATAAACAAACCAAGAATAAAGTTAACTCAAACGATTTAAACCCAAATTAAAAAATAATATCGTTTTTGTTGCTACTGAAGTGAAACATGTTACATAAGGAAAATTACGCATGTAGTATACAGACTGAAACTGCATATTTAACTTATGTATCATAATTGTAAAATTTGCCAACCGATCTGCACGCCGTATAATGATTTTGGCAATTGTCACAGATGGTAAATCAATTTGCCTGAATATATTTATTATGTGTAATAATGAAGCTTTTCTTTAAAACACGATTTTGAAATGCGAGGTAAATAAATATGTTAAATCATTTTACATTACTTATAAATCTTCAATAAANTTTAAAACACGATTTTGAAATGCGAGGTAAATAAATATGTTAAATCATTTTACATTACTTATAAATCTTCAATAAAGCAAACTAACATCATTCTCTGCTGTCTGTCTTCCTTTCCTTTACAAGAAAATTGAATAAATTAAAAAGCAAATCTTAATATCTATTGTTACAAATAAACTTTATGACGAATACCAGTTGTGACTTAATGCCCGCCACACCAACGACACCTCGTCATATGACACTTATGTTATCAGACTTGCTACCGGACAGTGAGTTGACCTCAGACGGAGCAAGTTGCTTCAGGGACCCAGGGAGTAACTGGCCACGAAACCACCCCAGAAATCATCTGAATTAATTTCAGGAAATCATGGAAAACCAAAATCAGGATGGCTGGACAGGGATTCGAACCCAGGATCTCCCGAATGGGAGTTCGGTTTAGCATTAGAGCGCCACGTCGCTCGATGGCTTAGAGTAAAATCCGACATAAGGTTGAAACGAACAAGGGCATGCGAGTTCACAAACGAACTCTTTGTCAGAAAGGGAACAATATATCTCCACGTCATAGACTAAATATGAGTTAGACCGATCTCTCTGGCTGCGCACAACCAATCTCCGTGTTCCAACATTTAACATGCTTTTTCTGCCAACGCGTCTAGCAAAAACGGCAAGTATTGAATTTGAGGTTAGAACACTGATTAGTAAACAAGTGCTTTGAAAGGTCTGTATACTTCCTTTAACCAATTTGTAATGCAGTTGGATTAAATTCAAAATTGTAAAGTTATTTTATTCACATAGAAGTGCTTGTCTTTTGAGTATTGAGATATAAACAAACACGTTCATCATTACTGACAGGTGAATTTAATCTTAGACACCTGTGTTGCTCTGGGGTAGGTCAGTGCTGTGTGCATGAGCAGAAGATGAATATAATTGGTCTGCATCATTTGCAGTCTATGAGCTACACACGAAGCGATCAAGGTGACCGGCGAGTGAACGAAGGCACGTGGCACTGAACGTGAACACAGTCCCGTTGCTCTTTGTTTGGGTATAGCTCACACCAGGCGCGCAAGATAGGCGGCAAGGCCCTGAGAGAAGGGAGGGTGGAAGAAGGGATAGGAGGACAGTGGCCGTGCAGGTGGCAGCCCTGGTAAGTATACACAGCGATTTCAAACAGACAAAACTCACCATACACTGTAATTTTTTGTTCTACTTTAAAAAAAAAANGTAAGTATACACAGCGATTTCAAACAGACAAAACTCACCATACACTGTAATTTTTTGTTCTACTTTAAAAAAAAAAGATCCTCGTAATTCCAATAACTCTTCTGTAAGATCATTAAAAAAATGTTTTCTGGTAAAAATGGCGNAAAAAAAAAAGATCCTCGTAATTCCAATAACTCTTCTGTAAGATCATTAAAAAAATGTTTTCTGGTAAAAATGGCGGTGCCAACATATACAATATTACAAATTGCAGGCTTGTATTTCAACCATTTATTGAAAAGTGAGGGGGAGGGGTGGATTATCTATTTAGAAAACAACTGTGACAAATAAATAAGATATAAATGGGGAAACACCTTTACACTTATATCCACGAGAAAAAAAGATACCTTGCCAGCACCTAGATTCGAACCAGCACCTCTCGTGCTATAACCCCAACAACTTTATCGCGCGAAGTCTCTGTCTTACAACACTCGAATTTCTGCTGATGGTAAGATAAACATTCGTATTATCTTGATCGAGAAGAATATTACGTCTTCTCTCGGGAAGAATAGCGGTTAGTGATCTTACACAATCACTGCGCTTCGGAGTTGCATTGCATATCTGCAGGCAGACCGCGCATTTGCACAGTTGCAGTTTCATAACTGCAGGGCGAAATGCTCTAAGAATGNGCAGACCGCGCATTTGCACAGTTGCAGTTTCATAACTGCAGGGCGAAATGCTCTAAGAATGTTTCATAACGGCAGGGTATAGTACTCTAAGGGTGTTTCATAACGACAGGGTGTGTGCTCTTAGGGTGTTTCATACCAGCATGGTGTAGTGATCTTAGGGTGTTTAATAACTGCAGGGTGTAGTGCTCTTAGGGTGTTTCATAACAGCAGGATGTGTGCTCTAAGGGTGTTTCATAACTGCAGGGCGTAGTTCTCTTAGGGTGTTTCATAACTGCATTGTGTATTGCTCTGTGTGTGTTTTATAACTGCAGGGTGTAGTGCTCTGTGGGTGTTTCATAACTGCAGGGTGTAGTGCTCTGTAGGTGTTTCATAACTGCAGGGTGTAGTTCTCTGTGGGTGTTTCATAACAGCAGGATGTGTGCTCTAAGGGTGTTTCATAACTGCAGGGCGTAGTTCTCTTAGGGTGTTTCATAACTGCATTGTGTATTGCTCTGTGTGTGTTTTATAACTGCAGGGTGTAGTGCTCTGTAGGTGTTTCATAACTGCAGGGTGTAGTGCTCTGTAGGTGTTTCATAACTGCAGGGTGTAGTTCTCTGTGGGTGTTTTTGCGTCCGGACGACAGTTACTGGCACTGTTTAACTACACAATATTATTACAGCGTGTTCTGTTGCTTACAAAAGTTGTCGGGCAGGGAAAATACCGTTAGCCGTATGATCGCATAAACCGGTATTTCCAGTGGATATAAGGTAAAATGCAGTGAAGTTCTCTACGCCCGAAATAACAGCGCAAGAAAACACCCCCTCCCCGCATTTAAACGTTTATTATTTAATAACACATGATCCGTAAACATATTTACTGGTTTTCAGTGTAATACGTGTTATAGTACGTAACAGTTTATGGCCTTCGTAACGTTACAAAGGAGACACTTTTACAAGGGATATTACTGTATTTCAACAAAGGGATGTAAATGTACAAAGAAATTCTCAATTTAATTTACAATATTTTTTACAGTGTGTTGGACCTACAGAAATGAGTTAACTTGCGAACTTTTCATATCCTTACTCGAATTATTACTGGCTGCGACATTTCCCCACTGCAGCCAAAAATGCAACTGCTACACAGCTATTCAGGCGAGAAGATAGTTCGGTAACCATTGATTACAGATTTAATGGTGTCCCTTATATCGTACCAGATTTTTTGAATACTCTACATTACCATCGTAACCGCCGTTACATTCACGACTTAAGTTAACGGAAAGGCGGCCCAGCCTCCTCGGTGAGTACATGTTATTTATATTTTTACAGCTTATATTTTTGGTGGGGCCACGGTAGTGAAGTGGTTAGACTACTCGCCTCCCACCTTGACGAATCAGGCTCGATTCCTGGCAGGGCGATTTTCGCATGTCGGGATCGTGCCAGACGATGCCGCTGGTTGGCGAGTTTTCTCGGGGATCTCCCGTTCCCCCCGCCCTTTCATTCCGGCGCGGCTCCATACTCATCTCGCTTCACCCTCATCGACTATCAAGATCTCGATGTTAAGAGCCGCCCGAATTTCTTAACTCACTCACTTATCTTCTTGGCGTTAGTACAACTTATTTGACGTTCTGCCAGTTTAATTTAATTGTCTTATATTCTGGGCATTTTTACATTTTCGGAAACTTGAGTATTTGGATGTCCAGATCGGATATTAACTACTCCCGAGGATTGTATTTGCCTAAATTTGGCCGGTTTAAGAGCGGCAGCGGTACCAAGTCACTTCCTGAGATGTTCATTGATCTGATACGGCAGTCCAAATAACCTATAAGAGTGGCGCCATTACGATACTTATTGTAGATGGAACAAGTGAATATTTCTGCCATTTGTAATTTAACCTATTGTATACATAACGCGCCACAACTTTAAAAATAACTTTCAGAGCAGAATTTGTATAACCATATTTCCCCACGGTATTCGCTAACCAAGATGATTCGTTTACTTTCCCAACGCAGAGAATGCTAGGGCCGGGGGAAGATACACTGCCGTCGTCAAGGGAATGAAAGTCTGTGTATTTTCGCACCACTCGTTTGGAAGGGAGGAAGAAATAAAAAAAAGAACTGTTCTAGGCTTCTGCAGCGACCACGGCCTCGTCTCTTTCCCCTCCCCTAGGGCCTTCTCTTCTCCAATCAATGACCGGCCAACCTCATAAAAACAGCGTTTCTTTCCTTCCCCAACTGTTGCCTCTGGAGATCTCATCTGGGGCTGCAGGGAGGCCGAGCGAGAGAGAGAGTCACAGAAATGTCGAGAGAGACAGAGTACCCAGTGTACACTGCCAAGAGTGTGTTGAGAGAGCAGTTACCGCAGAGGTAATGAAATTTAACCTGTCTGTAGAACAATTGCTTACGAAGCCTCGTGCCGGTGGAATAAACAAACGCACTCGGAGACTGTTTCAGCTGGAATATTTCCTTTTTTATCCTATTCTTCCTGCCTCTCGTACGTTCCCAAGCGGGAGCGCGTATTTGCCACCTCTCGGTGAAGGGAACTAACAGTGCGCTCTTCAATATAGAAGCATGCTACAATTTCTGTATGTAAGGTCAATGTCGTGATCTGTGCGAGAAGGATTACAAAGCCACCTGTATCGCGGAATGAGTAGTTCGTTCTTGGTTGCTTCCAACATTTATGAAGTCCTGCTAAATTTCTACTTATTCCTCTGCCTCGTGCAAACAAAGTATAAAAAAATACACCATAGGGACACCGCACCGCATTCGTGCGCACTTAGTTTAATAAAATTTTGCATAAGAACTATTTCTTACCAGGAATTACCAACAAACCTGTTCTCTGACTGTTTTTATTCATACTAATTATAAATAAACTATTACATTTTCTACATAAAATACAAGTCTATTAAACTAAAACTAACGTAGGCCTACTTTTGCGTCACTAGAAGTATAAAACGCCTGTGATACGTGGCATATTTAGGAAACAACCAAACACGTCATACATGGGGTAATTTTTGAAAGGTTGGTAAAAGCGTGAAGAAACCGCTAATAGACTATACGTCTTTTTTCTTGCAAGATCGTAACAGATGGCTACTCTTAAAAGGGTCCAGACACACAAGGATGGCACGCAGCAACACAACACAGAATATTGTCGCTCGATGAGACCATTGGTGTATGATGCCATTGGTGCACCAGCTAGAGTGAGCAACATTTATAAGGGGTGCCCGGGTGTGTTTGTATGAAGACGGCCATGTAACTACAGTGAGGGGAAGGCTTGATGCAGCCAAGAAAAAAATTATTTTTATACTGTCAAAATGTATATAGGTGCCCAACAAAGTATTCTGTTGGGTAAACAAAGCTTAGAGCAACGAAATTTTTTGTTCACCTAACAAGATGCAAGCTTGAATAAAGGAAACCTGCATGTATGGCCAAAAATAATTAGACAGTCGACGAAATATTTTGTTGAATCAACTAAGTATATATTTTCTGGCTTCGCATTTGATTCCCTTCGTTCGAAAATACAGCTAGAGAGTTTTTCTGTGCCTTTTGGTGACAAATTAGTATAGAAACATTGTTGGTAGGTCCATTCACTGATGCTTAACAGTGTAATGAAAATCCTAATAAACAAATTCAACTGAGCAACTAAGACGTAGAGCTGTAAAACTCGAAATACTTATTTACGCACGTTTTCCTGTATCAAAATAATATATTCTTTAAAAAACATTCACATTTCATCACTAGTCACTTTAGTTACGATTGCAAGAACGTAGCCGTTGTGCGCAGATTATATATGTTTGAATCTCTGTCGACCTTTCATCCTTTTTATATTAACCAAAACTCTTTTATGTATTTAGCGAAAGACAAACGTCTGGACGTACCAACCAAATCCTACAGTTTGGGGGAACCGAATACGAACAACAAAATAATTTGGTAACAATAACAAATATTTCATTGCTCTTTTTACAAACAATTAATTTGGCTGCGCCAAACGATCTTCGTCTGATTGAACAAATTCCTTTTTCTCGTTGTGAAAAATGCCTGTTCTCCGTCACGTAGCGAAGTCATATACATCACATCTCCACGTGGCATCAGGTGTATGTTGTGAATTTCTCGAGGGCAGTTTCATTGAATTATAAATATGATGGTGGTATTCTCTATATTTTGTTCGAATCAGTTCGTACAAACGAAGTGGTGTATATTTTTTAAATGTACTTTTGCTTATAATTAATTACGTTCAAGCAGTAACTTTCTCTTACCGATATTGTAATGTTATAAACTAGTATAAGGTGAATGTTAAGTGCTACAATTATTTAACGCTCAAATATTTTCTTCGCAACCACCTATCCCTTACGTTAATGGTAAAGATTTTACCTAAGAAACCACCAAAACAATTATTCGTAGCGCAACGGAAAAATAAATATATTTTAAAAGAAACAAATTAACAGGCTATAATTGTGTTTGGTTACAGGGCATGTTGGTTTTTGCTTAAAACTCTACACTCACGGTGCGTGACATATGACTCTATAACCATCATAAAGCCATGGTATAGTGACTATCCATGGACAGAAAGTGAGGTTCCGAAAACACGCATCGGTTGCCGTCATCTCCGGGGNAGCCATGGTATAGTGACTATCCATGGACAGAAAGTGAGGTTCCGAAAACACGCATCGGTTGCCGTCATCTCCGGGGGAGAAATTGTTTGGCTGATACACGAACTACAAAACAAACAGACACAGCTGTATGCAAATAATAGTACACCTTGCAAACAAACAACCGCCGCCAACGATATGTTTGTGACCATTTGTAAACAGCTACATACCAGTCCCACTATCAAATACAAAAGACACCTATGAAACGTAGCGTTAATACATTTTTTTTTCATCATGTGAATAAAACCTAAGTATAAATGAAGTGTTTACTTGAACAATAGTAAACAGTATCTGGCATCCTGCTAGGGATTACTCACGCGTAATATTTTATTTCATCGTAAAACCACAAAACAAACGCATTGTACTAGCGAGTAGCTCAGTTCGTTTGTAAATACTTCTGAAACAAACGTTTTACGTAATGGTGTACTGAGGAATTATTATTTTTATTCAACTTAACGATTCCGATATTTTAAAAGAATTCCAGACATTTATAAGCCTACTGGAGTGTAATCTGAATATCATAAAAGACTAAGAGAATATTTCTCCAGTTTGCAAGATACACTGCGGAATGCGGTTCAAGATGGAACATTAAAAAAAAAAGAGAACCAAAAGTACTAATCAGAACCCAAAGTGATGAGGTGTCATGCGAAATATGTAAATCTGTAATAAAACGGTTATAAGTAGTACATTAATATGGGCTGGGCCAATAGCTCATTGACATCTCACCAAGGAAATTAGAGTTTTGTATCATGTGGATTTAACAGCGGGTCCAAACCCGGGAATTCTCAAGTGGGAAACGTGGCGGACGTTCCCGATAACCAGCTGGTTCCTCTCAGAGTTTCCCCGCCCACAGCAATACATGCCTTCTCCACCATGGTGCTTCATGTAAACGCTTTGAAAGGCATAAGTGCTGTCTCTCTGGCACTAGAGCCTGCTCTTATACGCAATACAATTTATAAGTAAATTTTGGAGAAAAAAAAATAATTTTTTTTTTTACCTTAATTTAAAGATGGAAGATAAGTTTATGACAGTATTATCATCTCTGAGTGTGTATCCGTATGTACGTCTTCGCATGCGCTTCTGTGTGGATGTTGCCGTGTACGTTTCCCTCCCTCCCACTTCATTAGCAACTTGGCGTTCGCTCAACATATGTCGATGTAATTATTCGTTTAACTATTCAACAAGATTTGTTTCGAAAACTGAATTCGTTTTTTTTTTTTTTTTTTTTAAATTCTTACTGGACGCCTGCACTCTTAACGGAAGCCATCCCTAAATTGTCATGCTTTTGCGTCCAGCTGCTTGGGCTGGGCCTTGATGAGTGAGTGAGTCAGTCAGTACACTTTCTTCTATAAAGATATATTTTTGCATTAATTTTTTTTGCACCATCGCATTAATAACATTTAAGTTCCTTCTTGGTGCACACATTTTACGGCAACGAGTACATTTGTAAGAAGTACCGAGCACACAGGCACCTTGTTGGTATATTGCGAGGCGTGACAGGCATACAGTCGAACAAAGCTCAGTGCTTCTGCCCTGAGGAAGGGGAGAAAAATCCGATGCCGGGTCAGGCCTAGTAACGTCAACATTTCCCCCGCGTCGAACAGGGGAATAGAGGGGTGGAAACAGGATAGGGGAGGTAAACAAAAACACATTAACATTATAGCACCCGCTTAGAGGCTTTCGGCAATACCAATACGCACCGAAAGTGAAGTGGTGACAGAAAACATCAGCCAATCACGCTGCGTGTTGCTAACGACACATAGCGGCAACATCGTCATTAGTGTGTGTGTCACTGTGATGCCGCTGTGTCGTGATCGATGGGCTCGAAAGAAACGCAATGAAGAAAGATAACAGCAGTAACGATAGGGAAGAAAAGACTTCCCGGTAATGAAAACTGTTTTTCTCTACCAAAACGAGTGCATCCGCAGTTGGCTCAAAGTTTGGTCGCTGAACTTCCATTGCTGAGTCCGCCTTAAGATACGACGTGGGGCGCAAGACAAACTCGGGTCACCACATTAAAAAAAAGTTTTATAAAGTCCATTCTCGTTTACTTCCCACTTTTCTGAAGCCCTGCTATAGTCCTACTTCCAGGATATTCCTCCGCCTCATACAAACAAAGCTTAACCGAATCTAGAAAATTACACCAAAGGGACAGCGCACCGCATTGCTGAATGTAATATTATTTTGCATAATATCTATTTGTTACTAGGTATTACCAACACACATGTTTTCTCGCTGTTTTTATTCGTATTATTAGAAATTACATATCATTTATGGTTATAATATAAGTTAAAAGTGTATATTTAACCAAAACACTTTACTTTTATAATAGCACACATACAAAAAAGCATGTGATACGTAGTATATTTAGGAAACAACCAAACACCTCATACAAAGTGGGATTTTTTAAAGGTTTGATTCAAATAGTGTGAAGAAGCCGTGACTATACTATAAAGACTTATTATCTCTTTTATTTCTATTGTGTGCTAATACAAAATGGGAAATTTCTTCTGGCGTGTTGTTCATGATAGTATGAAGATGTTCTGAATGCATTACATCCAGGGCGCTGGCACAGTAATCAAAATTAAAATACAAGCAATTAATTTTTTTTTTTATAATTTAATTTCTCTGGTGTGAACTTAAACTTAGAAATACTGCCATCACCTGTCAGGTGCAGCTTTTAATGAAATGTACGGCCGCTAAATAACGTGTGATAACTTCGGCTAATGAAGAATCCTTCCTGTGAATAGGGCACGATCGTTAATAATCGGTTTCAGCTAAGATGCGTAGGAAACAAGTTTTGGTTTTCTCACAAGCTAATAGAAAACGTTTTCAAAGTAATGGCTATCTTCATGTAAACTTACGTTTGTATTGGAAATGTAAGTGTTGTTAAGGCAAGATTTTAAAAAAAATGTTTAAACCTCGCCCACTGCTGGCCAACCCTGGCTACCAGCAGGGGAAGAGGGCAAATACTACCTACCCTCCCTTCTCCCCTCTCCCGTTGCTGCTCCACTAGCTGAGTCCGCGGTTCGATTCCAGTTCACGCCGAGAGGAAATTTTTCGGACAGCAATTCCAGTGTTGGGAGATTGGCTGACAATGCCTTTGTGGGGTGTGGGCTTCCTCGGGGCTGTCCTGCTTTCTTCCCCGTCTTAATTCCACTCTGCTCCATCACCATTTCATCTCTCACTTCATCCACACTTTGGGCTGGCCGAAACCACGGGTCTGTTTTTCGGGTAGAGCCGAGCTCGTTACATCGACGTTGACGCTAACCGAACGAACGTGCCATGGCAATTTTAAGGCCAAGCTTCATAGCCTGCGACTGGTGCGATCTCCGCTGTGCGAGGTTTGTGGAGTTGATGACTCTGTTCCGCACGTAATCTCAGATTGTCTGAAGACTGAAGACATTAGAATATGGTTAGAAGAGATTACGCAAGAAAAGGGCATTCACTTGGAACTGGGAAATGTAATGACGAATAAAACTCTTCACAAGATCTGGAATGAGTTTGCCACTAAAATTGGAAGAAGGCTACAGGACTTCGATAAGTGGCAAGAAGAGGAAAATTCTGATGACACATAATGGGGTATTCAGGTAAAGTCTTCAATGAAATGAAGTCGGAATATCTCAGATTGGCGAGGAGGACAGGTTTATAAAGAGAAAATCAGAAGAATACCGAGTAACGGCATAAAGAAAGTGAATGGCCCGAAGAGAACAAGAGGAGAAAGTGCCGTGCACTGTCTTACTCATCCGATTACAGTTGCAGAGCGGAGGATGGAGGGTGTGCTGGCCTTCGTGCCTTAAAAACCGGTTCTTAAACAGGTCATTAAATAAACTTTACTACCAAGTGCAGTACAGGCACTTGAAGATACAACAAATTTTACGGCCTCAGTCAAGTTTAAAAGCACCTCCAACCAACAGCAACTCGCGTCTTATCTCGTCGCTGTGTTGTGAACAGAGTGTCCACTCGGCCACAGAGATGTCTGTGGCTGGCGTCATGCACTGTGAACATTTTTTTTGTACTTTTCACAAGAAAAATCCTTGGGAACCCAATTACCTAGAAGCTACTTTGTAGCTCTACAAGAACTTTCCTTGTGACATCTGCAAATCATATATTTGTAATATTACAAATTATGGTCTTGTATTACAACTTACATTATTGAGAAGTAGGCTAGAAAACAAATGCGATTAATAAATAATAACGAATAAGGAGAAGAAATATTTTTTAAATATAATCCAAGGAAAAAACGTCGCACCTCGCCAGCTTGGGAAACAGAACCCACACCCCTTGCGTTATCACCCTACACCCTTAGTCCGAGACCAACTGGATTTGGAAACTTGACACTTCTTTTTGTATTAAAACATATTAGATGCCTACAACTTATTAGTGCAGTTATTTGGTTAAGAAGAAGGAATTTATTTAATATTAAGAATTCTGTGTAGATATGAAACATTAAAATTGACAGTTAAAGAGTGATAAATAGCGTCACGTGTTTTTAAAACTGACGTCGTTTTATGATGATTATTTGAGTGATTTTAAGAGTTTAACACAACGACAATTTACATTACCCGAAGTTCTTGCAAAAACAGCTATATACGGTTTTAAGTTGTTGAGTGTCCGCCATTTTATTTGGATTCGTGGATACGGGTCAGTGAAATACAAACATTTAATGAGGTCTATTACAAAAATGGCTCTTGTAGTTTTACGAACAAGTAATTTTACAAGAGAAATTTATGTAATGTTATAAACATTGGTAAAATCACAAACAATGCCTTAGTAAAAATTACAAAACATTTTTTACAGTGTGACACTATTTTTTTACCCGACGTATTGCAAAGAGTTACACTGGAGAGCCAAAAAAACTGTTATAGGCTTGCGTATGCAAATAACAGAGGTATGGAACCAATCAGAGTAACGCGATGCGGTCGTCAGCGCTTATATAAGATAACAAGCGCCTGTCAAAGTTGCTAGATTGGTTACAGCCGCAAAAATGGCAGGTTATCAAGATTTCAGTGAATTTTAACGTGGTGTTACAGTCGGCGCACGAGAGATGAGACATAGCATCTCCGAGGTAGCGATAAAATTTGGATCTTCGAGTACGAGCATTTCACGAGTGTACCGTGAATATCGGGAATCTGGCAAAACATCACATCTTCGACATCGCTGCGGCCGGAAAACGATCGTAAACGAACGGGACAAACGACGACTGACGAGAATCATTAAACGTGACAGACGTGCAACCCTTTCTCAAATTGGCGCAGATTTCAATGCTGGGGCATCAACAAGTCCCAGCGTGCGAACTATTCAAAGGACCATCATTTTATATGGGCTTTCGGAGCCGAAGGCCCATTCGTGTACCGTTGTTGACTGCACGACACAAAGCTTTACGCCTCATCTGGGCCCACCAACACCTCCATTGGGCTGTTGATGACTGGAAAAACGTTGCCTGGTCTAACGAGTCTCGTTTACAATT
Source organism: Clitarchus hookeri (assembly GCA_002778355.1). Classification (NCBI taxonomy): domain Eukaryota; kingdom Metazoa; phylum Arthropoda; class Insecta; order Phasmatodea; family Phasmatidae; genus Clitarchus; species Clitarchus hookeri. The sequence goes on from NQII01000479.1 coordinate 236,638, forward strand.
GCATCGGGTGGATGAACGTGTACGGAAATGGAGACATCCTCATGAATCCATGGACCCTACATGTCAACAGGGGACTTTTCAAGCTGGTGGAGGCACTGTCATGGTATGGGGCGTGTGCAGTTGGCGTGAAATGGGACCCCTGATACGTCTAGATACGATTCTGACAGGTGACAGATACGTAAGCATCCTGTCCGATCACCTGCACCCATTCATGTCCATTGTGCATTCCGACGGACGTGGACAATTCCAGCAGGAGAATATGACACCCCAGACGTCGAGAGTTGCTACCGAGTGGCTCCAGGAACACTCTTCTGACTTTAGACATTTCCATTGGCCACGTAAATCACCAGACATGAACATTATTGAGCATATCTGGGATGCCTTGAAACGTTCTGTTCAGAAGAGATCTCCACCGCCTCGCACTCCAATGGATTTGTGGACAGCCCTGCAGGATTCATGGTGTGAATTGCCTCCTGCATACCTTCAGACATTAGTCGAGTCCATNCTCCAGGCATTAGTCTATTCCATGCCACGTTGTCTTGTGGCACTTTTGCGTGCTCGCGGGGGCCCTTCACGATATTAGGCAAGTGTACCAGTTTTTTTTAAACCCTCGTGTAATAACTTTAGTGAAATGACACACGATAATAACTATCAATGGTACAGTAACGACACACAGGTGTTATTTAACCACGGGGAACACTATAGCACCCCCCCTTTTTTTCACGTTAACACACCAGCGGTTATTTCCGAAGCAAACTTTTTTTCTTTAGCTTTTGCCATGTATTGAATGATTTCAGTTGTTTACCCTTTGTCAACTACAGTATAACCCGAAAAATCCGCACACGCATTATAATAAAACAAATTTTTTCAAGCCTTTGCTATTGCGATTTTACAATTTTTCCATTGAAATCTATATTTACAGATAATGTTGNACGTCGAGAGTTGCTACCGAGTGGCTCCAGGAACACTCTTCTGACTTTAGACATTTCCATTGGCCACGTAAATCACCAGACATGAACATTATTGAGCATATCTGGGATGCCTTGAAACGTTCTGTTCAGAAGAGATCTCCACCGCCTCGCACTCCTATGGATTTGTGGACTGGTCTGCAGGATTCATGGTGTGAATTACCTCCTGCATACCTCCAGGCATTAGTCTATTCCATGCCACGTTGTCTTGTGGCACTTTTGCGTGCTCGCGGGGGCCCTTCACGATATTAGGCAAGTGTACCAGTTTTTTTTAAACCCTCGTGTAATAACTTTAGTGAAATGACACACGATAATAACTATCAATGGTACAGTAACGACACACAGGTGTTATTTAACCACGGGGAACACTATAGCACCCCCCCNACGATAATAACTATCAATGGTACAGTAACGACACACAGGTGTTATTTAACCACGGGGAACACTATAGCACCCCCCCTTTTTTTCACGTTAACACACCAGCGGTTATTTCCGAAGCAAACTTTTTTTCTTTAGCTTTTGCCATGTATTGAATGATTTCAGTTGTTTACCCTTTGTCAACTACAGTATAACCCGAAAAATCCGCACACGCATTATAATCAAACAAATTTTTTCAAGCCTTTGCTATTGCGATTTTACAATTTTTCCATTGAAATCTATATTTACAGATAATGTTGNAAACAAATTTTTTCAAGCCTTTGCTATTGCGATTTTACAATTTTTCCATTGAAATCTATATTTACAGATAATGTTGTGTGCGAGTACATTTTCCTACCTTATTCTTAAGGAATTCCCAGAAATGCATGTAATCCAAATATCAGAAATGTATTTTAACCTTTTCTAGAATATTCTGCAAAATTCATAGCACAGGGTTTTTTTTTATTAAATTAATTATCTTGAATGTTTTCAAGTAAGACTGTTGTAATAGACAGTAATGAAATTAAAATATTTCCAAATATATGTTGATAAGGGGGGGGGGGGCGGTCGAGGCAGGTAGCACGCCAGCCTGAGTCCGGGGAGGGACGAGGTGGGTCACCCCAGACCGCGCATAACGGGAGCTCGCCGCCAGCCCGAGCTGCAGTGCGTAAAATAGTTAGAAGTATCAGAAGTGAGTGCAGCTGTGCGTTATTTGAATTTTTAATGGAGCAGCGAATTCGATTTTGTGTTTGTCTAGTTGGCGTTTTCTCATAGCGATTGCGGCGAAAAACCTGCCCATTGGATAACATTGAGTGTCCACTCTGTACTAGTACTATATATACTATATGCATACACGCAGGAGGGGAAAGGCATTCATTAGGCCTGGTTTATAAAATAAATGCAATAACACAACATTGGCAAAATTGCAGCGGTGCAAGCAAGTGAACTCTGAAAACTTTAGGCACCAGTTTATAAAAGTTTCTTCGAACTTTTATAAAAGGCACCTACCTAAAAATTTCAGAGTTTGATATTTTGCGTCGTTGCGATTTTGCCACTGTTGCGTTATTGCGATTTTTATAAACTGGCCCTTAGCCTTGCCTTCTCGGCACCTCCCTATGTACTAGTACACGTATAGCCTTGCATATGTCACTTGTGGGCACCGAGATTCACGAATCCGGACGGGATTCTGATAGAGAGAGAATTTGTAAACAAACATTTGCTCGGGTTCACGGTGGAAAACGTGTATGTGCGTTAAGTATTATGTACGACATTGTTCATAATTATCCTGTACGTTTCATTTTGAAGCATGGCACAAGATTGAGAAGTTTTGTTTTCAACACGTATATGTTCGTTACACTCTCATAATTGTGAAATTAGTTCCAAAAATTACACAACACATCCATCTAGTTATGCAGTAACACGATTTACAGGTATAGTGCACTCATAACTATAGTAATTCATTTACATATGCAGTATGTGTGTGCACGCACATATGTAGACGAAAATAAATAACTCTACATGCATCAACTGTTATACTTCCTTCGGACGCAAACATCTGGCCGGTATGTGTAAAAATTTGTGTCTGGCCATTTAAAGACGAAACGATTTATTTCTGTCAGCATCCATGGCACAGCGCCTACAAAACTACAAGTGATCAGTAGTTAAATTTTTTTCCAATTTTGACGAACGTTACTGATGTTTACGAAATCTAAAAGCATATAATAAAAAAACAAAGAAAACTGTATAATACTGATAACAATAGCATTGCAGCTTTCTCTAAAACTCCAGTGCCAAGAAATCAAAACGTATTTCGAAACAGGAAGAACAGACCACACATATTTCAATTGATACTTCTAGCGTACTGACTTGAGTCCGTTTTTGTCCAACAAGCGGTGAAAAGTGAACACATTGGGACATCCCAATAAACGAGGTACACCACACGGTGGACGGCTTTGTGTCTTATCGTTTAAAAATTGTTGTCGGCAAATTAACGGCGGCAACCCCTCAGCGATTTTCATCCGTATTATAGGGAATGTGAAGGCATCCATAAAACTATCTTTGCCAACTGTGAGCACGGCTTCATGTATGGCGTCTGGACTTCCCTTGACTTGCGGCAAAATTTGTTGTTGTTGGGCGTAAATTTTCCGGATTGTTTGGGCTTTAATTTTTTAATACTCTAATGTATGGGTGATATGAAGTCTCCTAAAATAAACATTTTAGTGTAGGAGATTCACTGAAAAGAGTCGGATGCGTTTAAAACGGATTAATGAGAACAAGTGTTTCACGTTGGTGGGTATCCCTGAAATCACAGTAGAAGGGCTGTTGGAAACAAAACATTAGGCAAAATTCTCTTAATTTAATGGAAAACATTTTTATGAGGTAGGTTGAATCTCGTCTTATTGAGTGTCGAACCTACATGTAAAGAGAGTAAAAGTGTGTTTCTGTATACTTCCTTTCTCTCTTTGTATATACTGATATCCGAAACTTTTGTCTGACTGGGAAAATGGATGGAGACAGCATATTTTAATCAGGACTTACGGATGGGCAAAACGTTCCATTATAAACAGCACTTTGATCTTTTTCTGCCCACGTTTAACAATGCTGGTGGAATACACGCACCGTATTGGTGTTTGAAATACCTGCTTAGGATCTATTTTTATGTGCATATGTAAAATCGGCATTGTCGCAGACCTCATCACTTTATTCATGTATTAGTCAAGTTTAACTGGGAAAATTGTATGCGTGTGTATATGTTGTTAACGTTTTTACTCGTATACTTACGCACATAAAGCAAATTAAAAATCACTTTCCGCTGATTCAAATGTTTCACTTGTGATTCGACGTTGAAATATGGAACTTTTTGCTTTAACTCATTCCCAACTCTACAGAGACCATACCAGTCACAATGCGTCTTCTTAAATATAGTGCAGTTAAGGACAGATACTTTTTTTTCCAAAAGTGATTACTTTAACGTTAACATTATCACATAATCATAAAAAATTACAAATTAACAGTATTAGTGAAGTTACTTTCCAGTTACATCTGCATTACAAAGGTTTTTGTTTGACTCGTTAACTCACTAGTTATAACTTCATGTACGCATGCCTTGCCCGGTCCTAACTCACGAAGTTGGTATATTTGTCGGCCCTGTTATGAATGACCCTGGTGTGCTGCTGCGATATTGCACGGTTATACTACAATTCAACCGGGGTAAGAAATACATACATATCCAACACCAGAAGTAAGGCTTAAACTCTTCTCTGTGTGTTTGTGAGTGTGTGTATATACACGCTAACGTGAATGCACCATTTCCCACGCCCTTTTTTTCTCTCTCTTTCTTTCTCTTTCTCTCTCTCTCTCTCTCGTGCACACGCGCGCGCACAAAAACACACAATTATTTTTAAATAATTGTGTTTTATAACAAGCATTATGTTGTACCTTACCGGTGTTTCTTTAGGATATTTAGGTGTAAGCCACTTCAGTTTTCCTTTTTTTTTGAAGGGAAATCTCGTGCCTTTTTCGACTGGACGCTTCCGGTGTACCCACATTCTTATACATTGATCGCACAACCACTTTAGAGCCTGCAAGCACTTGATTGCAACACACCTGGCAGCCATGCACCTGAACCGGACTGCAGAACGAGTAGCGAGACATGTGCTGCCCAGAATAATTAGTGTGTGTAAGCCCCATCCAGTCCCTTCCCCCTAGTAAAACAGTTCAGTAACTTCAAATGCTTGTCGGACAATTTCCATACAGTCAGACTGTTCATGCGGACTATTCGACGTAATTTCTTCCAGTGGACAAAATATTGCAGTTTGAAATGAAAATAACACGTATTTAGTTTCTCTTTGGACAGAGCATATACGTATTTGGTCACTTTATATTCTCCAAAACATTTCATTTAGAAGTAAATAGTAACGTCTATATTCTTACACGAAAAAAGGATACTTGGAGTTATTTTAAATTATGGCATATTACAAATAAAAATTCAAAATTTCACAAAAATGTTTGTCAAATCAGATATATAACACGTTTACAATACTTTCAGGCTATAATACTATGACTTTAATTAAACACGTACATTAATCCATCACATATAATACAATCAATAAAATAAATACAACTTATTTTCTTTTAAATTATGACACCTGCTCTAGTATAGTTTGGTAAGCTATGCATTTGTTGTGCAGTTAGTTGCAGCTCTATGAAGAAAGTGAGTTTGAGGAAGTCTTACAGAAAATTATTTTTTTTCCTCCATAAATTGCGTAAACGATAAGATGAAAATTTTATTAATCATTCACAAATATTATTCCTTTTCAATCACAGTTTCATCGATTTTACACACAACCATTTCTTTCAAATGCTATTGTATAGACAAGTACATACAAACAAGTTTTTGTTGTGTGCTGTACCTACATTCTATTGTGTTCTACGCATGGCGACCTCCATAATTGTAAGTTTCCGGTAATTACATATTTAAATTTCAGTTTCAAACTGAGATGAGTGAAATGTGTGCGATTAATATAATAAAATATTTTTTGCTGCATGGCAACAGGCATAATAACATAGACCTGCAATGGTCGGTTGCTCATGATCGCATTAATTGCATCACTGTAATTTTTCTAGGCATCAGCAAATGCTCGTGGCGATAGCCAGGCACACAAGTAGAAACGCGTCCCCTCCGCCGCCTCTGCTGGTAGGCAGGTGCTGAGTCCTCTTCCAACTGTTCCAACCCATTACCAGGCCTGTTATAGCACAAATCATCACCTCGCCCTCCCTGTTCATTCGTTTTCGACATATTCACGTAGTTCCACTTTATACCACTACTCTACGAAGGCAGTAAGCTTCCTAGGTATATTATATAATTCTTATGTATTTACAAGATTGTACAGTTATTTTACATGTTATCGTTATTGCGATTGATTTATTTGAAATTATACATTACTATCTTTGTATTTATGCGAAAGAATGCTGTATTTTACATTATTTATAATTTAAAAAATAAATAATTCAGCCAACAGGTGTAATATGTATTGTACCTTATTTTCATAAATGTAACTTTTAGAACACCTATAAAATATTATATGAATGTTTTCTCATGCACAAGCATTGAAAAAAACTGTTAACCTAATTAGGTATTTTTTAATGAAATCAATTTTGTTATTAGGTATTTTTTAATACAATTAATTTTTTTATTTATCCAGAGAAGAAATACGCCCATTCTTGGGTAAGAAATGGAAATTTTCGTTATTAATTAATTAATTTATCCATTAAAGAGACTTACTTCGGTGACATATTTTACACTGAACAAAATATAAACATTTATCTTTCATATGAAACTCAAGCAATATTTTCCTGGCGATTTCGGAAGTCTCTATAGTACTTTATAAAACGTTGTGCACTTACTGTGCTGCTGGTTGCATCACTATAAGGAGATCCACTTTACTTCTACCTTAAATACTACCTACAGAAATATCAAAAATGAACTTCACGATTTTTCTGAAGTTCAGCCCCTAAGAGAGCGAAAATGCGATAAAGGTGTTTTCGAGAACTCTTCAATAGCGTATAGATCCGACATAATTTCGTTACGCCCTTTTCTTTAACCCCTCTCTCTCTCTCTCTCTCTCTATATATATGTATATATATATACACACACACGTATATAATCCTCACTGATTCATGGACGCGCGGCCCTAAACGCTGGGCCTAAAGATATAAAATTTTAAGGCTGATCTTTTTTTTCGGGAGTTGGCATTCACTAAGAACGAAATGCCCGAAATTCAACACTCGAGGGAATGTAAAAGGGGTAAATTTGTAATGCATTAGTAATAAAATATTACAGTTGGATACATATGCACATTATAAATATATGAAACTGATAATCATAGCACCTGAAGGGGTAAAGTCTAATGGGTTGTACAAAGAGGTCCTTAGATAAAAAAAGAGTATCTATTTCGTTTGGTACATAAGGCCAAGGCCGCGTACGCAAATATAGTTAAAAAATAAAGTGAAGACAAAAGAAATTCTAGTCAATTATAAAGTTCCAAGTGAAGAAGCTGTCCAGAACAAAATTTCATTTATACAACATGGCCTGCAAGCTAATATGATTACGTAGTATTTACAAATATAATTTTTATTTCTTTTAAATTTAATAAAACTTAAACACTCATTGAAATAAATATGTTTTGAATACCGCAATGAACCTGATTTCATGCATCTCTCTCTGTAGTATTTACAACCAATAAAATTATATTGCTTGTGTGGAAGGAATAAATCTCTATACTATTGACTTACAGTTAAGCTTCCTTAAGTACCCTCTTCAGTTATTAGTTCACAGTGCTACGACAGTGAATTTTTCTCCAACTTCCAAGAGTATTATTATAGATTGTTCACAGTATAATAAGCACTTTTGAAAGCCCTGCTTAAGATTTACTTGTTAGCACGTTGTGTATCCTTCCACCATACGTCGTATTAACATAGTCGTGGACCTGACTACTTTATTCATATATCAGTAAAGGGAAACTGTAAAATTATTATAAAATGAATATTTTACAAATGTTTTAATCTGTAGACTTATACGCGTTAAAAAAAAACCAGAAAGAAAAATATGTTTTTGTAGTATTGACAAATGTTTGCCGAAAACTTTAAATTCAACGTCGAGACATGGAACTACTTTCCCTCTATCGTTACAAACTTTACTGGGCACATGTCACTGCCCGTGCCCGTTAAATATACCCGCAGTTATGGACAGTGACATTTTTCAATGGTTGATTTCAAAAGTGTCCACTTTATCGTGAACAGCTTTTACTATATTTAATTTATATATTATAACCTTTAGTGACTTATTTTTTACTGGGAAAGAGTGTAGTCCTTGTCGCTAATATTAACGGTATCGTAGCAGAAGTACATCTGGCAGGATGCCACGATAAAAACCGTAAACGTTTTGCAGACGGCCATTTATCCCTCCTGCCATAGCTCTGAAAGTGCTTTGTTGTTGTTCAGGGATAAAAACGTACATTTTTTCCCACAAAGGCTGTCCACTATTTTTACCAGTCACATTATTACTGCCTCACACTTCATTACCCTCACTCTTTAAGGATAAACAAAAAATGCGTGCTTGGAATAGGCAGGCAGCAGTGTTCTGGAATAGTGACATTTAGTAACATTAAACCAAGGTATGTATAAAACCCATTCATTGTCAAAATAAAAGAGTAAGTTTTACCAAGTGTTAGAGCTTCATACAATACAAATTTATTCAGTGAGAAAAGCCTCAAATAAACTTGCATCTACTTGGGCTCTTTATAGGTTGTAATGGCGTTCTTCACACTTATTATTTATCATAAACGTTAATACACAGCACAACTAATTACGCCAAAGTACTTGTTCTCGTCATTTTGTATGCATGCATATTTAAACATTTTTCATGCGAGGTAGTTAGTTAAAGAACGCCTATTATCTACTTGAACAAAGATCATCATTTTGCTGTATTATAAAAATATTATATGTATGTATACACATACACACACACACATATATATATACACATACACCTAATAAACTAAAATAAAGTAATTATTAAACAATAATCTTTGAAGTAAAAACACCCCTAAAACCTATTTACTACTATACCAGTATCACTTAATTGATTTTATCGTTTCAACCAGACTATAAAATCTTTAAATGAAAAATCACAAATTTTAAAGACTTTAACAAAAAAATTACTTTCTGCAAAGTGAAAGAAGACTAATAAAAGTCACTATTATACCATGCTTTCTAAGTACAATAATACATGTGATATCCATTACTAACACCAATTTACAGTTTCTTTAAACAGTGAAAGAATACTTGCTTTTACTACAACTGTGAGCCTTGTAGAGTGGCTATCGCATGTGTATTTCCTACAATGATGTGTTCCTTCTGCTGTGTATTCTTGAGGGAACTGCGACCAAGTTCTGGGCAGTATCAGTGGTTCCCGTGAGTGAGTGAAGAGATTTGAGCGGCTCTTAACAGCGAGTTCTTGAGAGCCGATGGCGTCGATTGAGGTGGGCATGGAGCAGCGTCGGAATGAAAGGACGGAGGGAAATGGAAGATTCTCCGAGAAAACCCGCCGACCAGCGGCATCGTCCGGCACGAATCCCGCATGCGAAAATGTGGGGGGCGGCCCCGCCGGGAATCGAACCCGGTTCGCTTCGGTGGGAGAGTTGATTTGTGGTCAACTTCATGTCCTTCATAATATCACAATCGAAAGAACCAATGTTCCGAAAAACAGGTCTTGAAATATGTGTCTTCTTATAATAACGTGCTCGCCTCATGGCGCTGTGAAAACTAATTGAACTTCACAAGAGTTAAAAACGCACTGCTCCCGAACAAAGCTTTCCTACTACTGAGCGCACATCGTGGCAGCGCTCAGTAGGACTAGGCGCTTGCCGCCATGGGACCTCAGGGATTACCCATAAGAACAATGCTAAATAATCAAAGGATGTACATCTGCCAAAACTGATAAAGTATAGATATCAACTTCCGGGAGCAGGCTGGCACGTCCCAACTTGCAACTAACGTTCAAGGTAACTGTACTGTTTGGTCATGCATGTGATTTGTGGTCAGCTTCATGATCTGTGTTCATAAGCAGACAAACTGGCGCTGCTTGTTTTTGTTTTGTTCTCGCTGTTGGAATGCGAGGCTAGCCATGGACGGAACTCTCTAGGGGCTGGCAGACTAGTCCAGTATACGTGTAGTTGTGTAGTAACCAATAAATGGCTGTGCACAGGTCATCAGTGGAGAACTCTTAACTATGGCGATCTTCATGTCGCCGACTGTCGTCTGTAATGAAGTTAAGGCTCCCGCCTACATGCAGCTTTTCTTCCGTGTTTGAAGCCGAGCAGCGTGGGAGCGATAAGGACGACACTGCCACGCACATGAAGTGCGCCATCGTCACTACGCGCATTGCTCCGAACTGGCTTGCAGTGTTCTCGTCGTGCTCCGTGTACCTACGGGACTTCCAGTGGTGACCCTATTATTTTATCAATGCAAAGTCTATAGGAATGTTCAATGAAGGGCCCTTGAGTAGTTTTGTATGTACCTGAAGCGTATATTTTGAGGTACAGCTTTTTGGAAAAGTATTTTTTGTTAATTTTGGAGTACTCTAATATGGCGTTTCTAATATGCGTGACGTCTTAAAAACACTCAACGTCCCTCGTCCGAGGCGTGTGTTCTTTTCGTAGATCAGCACATTGAACGCACATTTAATAGTTTCGTGAAACAAACGAATACTTCAAACATTTTGCAAAGCAGTTTAAGCGCCAGGTAGGCGGGAGCTTAAGTGCTGGCAACTGAGGTCTCTAATTTAACTACGTGTTTTAAATGGTATTTTTAGAATATATTACGACTATGACGAAAATGTAATTTTTTACCATTAAGGGAGACTTTCTTCCACCATATTGGATTATTCTTTTTTTATACATTGTTTATATTCAAAATAAATTCCGAAATTACATCTTACACCCAACTAGCTATAGTCCATTCACGGTTACTTCCAACTTTTCTGAAGCCTTGCTTAAGTTATACTTCCAGGATATTCCTCCGCCTCATACAAACCAAGCTTAGCCGAATTAAAGTTATTATACTCAGGTTAGGAACAAAACGTGATTTCTTACGTGAGAGTTTGGCATAAGGAAAATTTCCGCCGCTAGGTGCAATGTGTTCCAAAAGTAACATTTAATTAGAATTTTTAGCTACGCGAACAATAAAAGAGAGATATATTACTTAGTTACGAAATTATTTATTTATGATTGTTACAATTATACTTTTTATTTTTAACGTAGGAAATAAAGAAAATCTAGTACACTGCCGATACTAGCGTTAACTAGGAGCGATAAGTTTTGGTTACCAAACTTTTAACATTGATCTCGTCAACCTGTAGTAGAAGTAACATTAACCGAGTCTATAAAATTACACTAGACGAACAGCGCACCACATTANGTGCTTCGCTAGAGCTTGAGTACGGACGTATAACATATAGGGACGCCGCAGGCGTCACACTTATTAGCTGTAGAGGAGTCAGAAAATCCAGTCCGCTAAAATCAAACTTTTCTCCCACCTCAGCATACCTCTTGTCCACACGCTGTGGATGCGATGACTTAACAAGTCCAGCCAACACTGACCACTTGAAACATTGGTTGTCATAGTTGTGGGGATTGGTTACGGCATGTTTGTGTTTGATAAAGTCGGGAAGGTAAACATACGTCGATAACTGTGAAGGTTTATTCTCTGTTGCACGGAGGAAGCCCCTTGCACATATTCATATGCACCCTTAGACCATCCATCTGTGAAATTGACACACCACACGTCAAACACGCGTACTTTATTTGGGTGGGGCTCTTTGTGCAGCCATATTTCTCATGTCGTCGGGCATAGTTGCTAAAAACGAATATCTTTTCCCACAGTGACACCTATAATGTCGGAATAGTTCAGCAGAGGTGGTTGGCCATAACAGTTGTTTCTGGAAAATATGTCGATGTCCTGGTTGGCTATGCATTTGCCTCAGCTGAATAACTGGATGACAATTCTGTAGTCCCCTTGTCAAACATTCCTGAAGACCCTGGCAATTCCGGTAGACAAATATGGACCTCAGCCGTAGATGCAGATGTTATGACTGAAGAGGAAGAAGTCGACGAGACTGCTGGTACCACTCCCGAAGAAGTCGATGGTGGCATTGGTACCATGCACATAGCAGATGACAGCGGTGCTACTATAGGCAGCCCATCCGAAGAGGTCGATGGCAATGCTACTATAGGCATGCCGCTCGAAGAAGTCGATGACTCAGCCGTAGATCCCATTATCTCTGGAATGTCCGAAGAAAATATGAATGCTAAATATGATGGATGTCGAATATAAAAATTATATGAGACGATCCGTACCTCCACACTTTTGTCGACGAACTGCTGATCCTTCACAAGGAGCAATTATTTATACCTATAGCATCACCCCTCCCTTCTCTTCTTTCCTCTTCAAATCCACCCCTATAACCCTTCCATCTGACATACGGCCTGTTTAAACCTTAAGGTATATATATATATATATTCCCAGGTCCATCTGTATGTACCACTGTATGTTTCGCCTACATCAGTTTTACCTCAATACACAAATAGGTTTTGTAGCATAAGAAGTATTTGGATTCTCTTTTTTAAGGTGTCAAAAGTCTAACGAGAAGCTGTGCATTCCTCCATGCGCGTGTCCAGTCAGGTTGGAGGCATGCACAACTGCTCCGCAAATTGTGTACTTCGTCCTTGGACCATGAATCTGCTGCCTACGACTAGACAAGAAGTCTCCCCAAACATCGGATCCGAAAAACAATTAAAAAAAATTAACAGCGACAAAATTCTTTTTTTTTGTGTTATGGTGTTTATGTATTTATATGTAAAATAAATTTTGCGTGTAAAAGCATTTAGATGTTCTTTTACCGTAACTCGTTAGACTAGCCTAGGGTTTTGGGTGGAGAGGGGGGGAGTTGAACAAGGCCGCAGGCCGCGCCTGTGACATCACTCATGATGGCGGACAACTCCGACTCCGACATGCCAGATGCCAGCGCCAAACTCGGCTGTACCCTACTAATCTTATAAATATGGTCATCCAGATTCACGAAGATGATTTGCTATGATGACTTGCGATTATATGGTTTTTTTACGTGTTTTAGGTCGCAGTCCGTAAAAAATAGGATTCTTAACTTGTGCGCAGTATAACGTCTACATATGAAAATTAATAGTAATAGTAATTTATATTTAATCGTTGCTTTCAAAGCCAGAAAATTAACACATTTACGGAAAATTTTTAACACACATTAAAATCTGTGAACTAAAGCAACGCTCCTAAATTTCAAAAAGGACTATTAGTAAAATAAGCAACACATTCTGTATATTTGTCAACACTATTCAACATGAAATTAAAAACATTTTTCTAAACATTTTCTCTGTTTATCGCTATTCAAAATATAGATGGTAAATATAAACATGATTTCCGAACTTTGCTTTAGAACCTGCCAGCTTTCACGTGCACCTGAAAATATTCCCACGTTTTCGTATATCGCCCTTTTTTTAACCTGACAGACAAAAGATTAGCTTTCTCTTTCAGGCTTTGCCTGTGCGTGCATGGAAACTATCTAGAGGCGTCACGAGCTTGTTGTAAAGCGAGCCTGTTTTGTTGTCGGTGAGGTGTGCAAGCACGTGTAAACAGCCTGTTAACATTTGTTTTCAAGACGTAAAAATCACTTCCTCGCAGTAAAATTTTTTTCAACGTTTCATTCTTACGCATTGAGAAAAAGGTTTTGTTGAAACAAACAAAGTTTGTTTAGCGCAACCAAATTAATAGTTTATATAGGGGCAATGAAATATTTTGTTTGTCATTATCTGATTCACACAAACAAGTTTTTGGTCGGTGCAACTAAAGATTTGTTTGTCTCTACTTACACTAAGAAGTTTCGATTAGTATGAAAATGCGAGATTCGAGCGAAATTCGAACCTACAATACCTGCGTGCGAGCGTTGCGGCCTAGAACCCCCAGCTAAAGTGATTACTGATGTAGAAGGGATTTTTTCTGATTACTTAAATTTCGACTAATGGATAACGTGCGCATATAAATAATTCAAATTTTACAGCTTTACTTTTTTACTTTCCTGATGGATTTGCTTTTTTTTTTTAAATATTTTACCATTACTAAGCATCAATACATGTCCTAACAAACACCGTTACTTTCCTAACTGGCACAAAAATAGAAACCAACCCTCGAGCTGTATTTTTAAACTAAGCCAGTCAAATGAGTAGCCAAACAGATATATACAATTGCTTCAACAAAATATTTTGGGTATATTCTAATATACTTTGGCCAAAACACATAGGTTTTATTAAATTAATAGTGTATTCTATTATATGAACAAAATTCATTTTGTTGCTTTTCAAGTTTTGTTTACTCAACAAAATATTTTGTAGAGTTAACTAAATCTATTTTTAGAGTTAACAAATATTTAGGTGGCTGGAACAAACCTTTCTCTTCGTGTGGGCTTGTCAAACGTTTTTATAATTAGGTGAAATCCTTTGGTAACTTCTACAGTTAAATCGCAAAGTTATTTGCAAGGGGAAAATGCTTTCAGTAACTTATTGAAAGTGTTTCTTGAAACTTCGTCGGGACGATATAAAGTGTCTAAGTAATTTTTTTTTGTCTGTCAGTGAAACCTGAATGACAAAGAAAGACGCAATTTTTTATTATTAAGAGTTTTTTGTTCTGTTTTCTTCTTCTCCAAAAAGAAATATATACATGCCCCCACAAACACAACTATAGTTTGTGGAAAATCACCCTATGTATGACGTGATTGGTCGTTTCCTATATATGCCATGTAACACCAGCGTTTCTTAATTCTGATAACACAAAAGTACCTTATTTTTGTATAAATTAAACGTTTACTTACATTTCAGCTATAAATTATAACATTCCGTTTATAATTAATACGAATTAAATTAGGGAGAAAGTAGGTGTGTTGGTAATACCTAGTAATAAATTGTTTTTATGCAAAATCTTATTACAAATCTTATTACTACCTTGTCTGTGAATGTGTATGATGTCACAATACGATAATGGACGAAAATGCAGCTTCAATGACGTCATAGCATGCCATCTCCTGGTATTATCACCTCCATGAATTTTCTAGACTCGATTAAGCTTTGTTTGCATGAGGTGAAGGAATATAATGGAAGTATAATTTTAGCAGGGTTTCAGAAAAGTTGTAAGTATCCTGAAGTGGACTATATACTAGTTATTAATACTTCACGTTTTCCATTTCGTTCTAAGAGCTTTATTAGTTCAACGACTCATTAAATGAAATAAGTCAGTTCAAACATAAAACTCACGTGTGGACTGCTCTCGGAATACTGGTTTTTAATGTATTTTACGACATTGCAATATTTCGGATGCAGTTTTTTTTCCAGCGACTTTCGATTGGTCTGTAAAATTCCATGCGCTACTAACATTTCATATGTTAGGAGATTTTGGATTTTAGAGCGATAATTTGTTGGTTTTTGAGTGTAAATTACTGTAACATATATGTAGTGAAATACACCAGTAATTCGTTCGTTGGCTATCGTAATAATACCCTGGAGCCACTCGAGGCGTGAAGAATTTTCCGGGCCAGGTCACCTCAGCTATAAAAACCACTGCGCGTATCTGTGTCGGCAGTCTTGAATGGCCGTTAGTGCCTAGAGCGTGCAACAATATAGGCAAATCGGGAGACGAAGGACACCAGAGCAATCACCAGCAAGTACAGAGTGCGATTAAAGTGCAGTGTTCGATTCTCGGTAGGGCAGACACTTGCAATTACCGGCTGGAATGTACGAAAACTGAACGTTTTTCGTGACTCACGGTCATTTGGACAATGTAAATGTACGGAAATGGACGATTTGATCATACATTTGTAATTAATGTATATGTACAGTGATTGGGACTTTAATTATTATTGAAATTAGCATAAATATTGCGCTCGCTCATAAAAATATGTATTGAGGACTGAGATTGTCTGCATAACCTACGTGGATCTGATCTGCATTTTAAATACCAGCTTCACTTTTGGCTCCGTAGAACGAGATGCTCTAGTCGACTAGACTCATTTATAAAAAAAAAAAAAGCCATTTGTTAAGTACACACAAGGCGAGGTTCGTTGGCGTCCGTCATTCATTAAGCATGTAGCGGAATGGTACTTGTAAAAAATGAACGGCAAAATGTAAGGGCGGGAAAGAACCATAGACTAAAGATTAGGCCGACTGATTTTGGTATTATACATATGTCCCCAACATTAATTCGACCATGACCAGTAAACCTGTAAATCGCATAGTTAATTTTTCACATGAAATAAACTTTAGTGACAATCATTCATCTAAATAATGTCACTGTTAATAATGCTCCTTATTTTAACAAACTGTGTTGATAACACAATTGATTTTTCGCTTTATTAACTATTTGCGTTTACATTAGTGAATTTTAGTTTGGTTTTGGTGGCATAACTGGTTAATAAGTGCGCATGTTAAGGTGCGTAGTAAGACAAAACAAGTTTAAAGCTGGCCTAAGAAATCAATTTTCAAGTACAAATATTAATGCAAAATATTTGAATGAGCGTAGCTTTTTTTTGGATATGGTGGTGTTGTTAGTACTACGATCGTACGATATTTATCTTTCCTCCTACTCTACCCCCTCCCACACCCGATTCTACTGAAAATAAGGAGGACAACATATTGTAAGAGCGTCGAGCAAGGACGTGCTTGTTTACATTAGAATTTTTGCGATAAAGGCTCTTCACGGTAAAGTGAGTACTTTTGAGACCTGTGGTTACTTTTTCCTTTCAGCCATTTTTTAAACTTCAACCACATTTATAAACAAAAATTGCCATATAAGTAATAAACACAGTGTGTATTTTCCACTGCACTCGGAATTTAACGCCTAAGGCTAAAATAAAATATATTTATTGACAATTTTTCTAAATGAGAGGGCCTTCAAAAGTGCTCAGATTACCGCGAATAGCCTATACACACACTTTTATATGAAAAACATACTTTGACTAACTTCAATATATTCTAGTTGCTTCGATAAAGGTAAGAATAAGCGGACAAACAACTCAAAGTGCTTGCTTACATGAGCAGTGCTCTAACGTCAAATCCTACCCACACTGCGTTTGATAGTCAGTCATACTGGCAGGAAAGCAATTCGATGTGGGAACATGGAGAGCGGCTACTGTGCTGATCGCGCGGGCACTCTACCAGATATTTTTTACTGAGAAAATGGGAATTTTTAAGAGAAATCCCGCCGGCCATTGACAAGCTCCTACCTGTTTAGCAAATGAAAAACTACGAGCTAACCCCGTTGGGAGTGTAAATACGATCAACGTGTTCTGGGACCGGCGAGCCAATAATAGGCCAGAGGAGACCTTTACAATATACAGGTCGGCTATATATATACATATATAAACACATATACTATATATATAGGGTAGTTCACAACATCCGTATAACCCCATTTTCTCGGAAACAACACGACACCGGGGGTTCGCGAAAAATGTGTTAACTATACCCTATATGAAGCATCGATTGGCAGTAATCCCATTTCCCCGAACATACCGTTGGTAGGTGTACGGGCGTGTGAGCTTTGAAATTGAAAATGCGAATGTGGGTCGTATAATGTATAGTTGGATAGTTCGTCTAAAAGGAAACTACATTTACTAAGGCACTTTGTTTCTGACGTGCATACTTTAAGCAAAACAAATTAAATCATATAAACATATGGTTTGTTACGTGCGTAGTTTATGCACAATGAAAATTGATCGCAAACATTGCTTACTTACTACAATAAAAAGGAAATCAAAGGAACATGTCGTTTTTCTGGCGTGCATACCTAGTGTACGTACAATAAAAAGGACGTCGGGTGTACTGTAAATATCGGTATGGTGTGAGAGAACTACCGTGAACTGGGAACTGGGAACAATCATTCGCACACAGCACTCTTCATAAGTATTCTAATTGTCGACGATCCTTTATCAGACACGACTCTGCTCTCTGTATTACATTCGCGGATGATGGTGGACCTCAGCACTAAAGAGAGATCCACATGTTGCTCTGATTCTGTCATTCATGCAATGTAAAACGAATGACTGTCTAAATGAATAAACATTCGATTGTCAGTTAAAAGTTTATGGATAATGTGAAGTGTAAAATGATCTACAAACACCACAAAACTGGTCGTTATCAACAAGTTAATTCATGTAAATAATAACGATTACAACTCTTATTGCGGATCATTCGACATGACGCGGTAGCATATGTGGGATCTTATTGATGGAATATGAGTCAGCAGGTTCCAATTGACGAAAAATGTTGCCTTGTGTAAACACGCTAACCACCACCGTTTTCGAGTAATTCGAGTTAGAAATTTCAAAAGAATTATGTTTAAAACTTGGCAGGCGGGGGTTGGGGTGTTTACACAAGGCAACATTTTCCGCCAATTGAAACATGCGGATTCATATTCCATCAATAAAATCCCACATATGCTACCGCATCATGCCGAATGGCTCACAATAATGGTGGTAATTTTTATTATTTCTATGAATTAATTTGTTTACAGAGACAGGTTTTGTGGTGTTTGTATATCACTTAACACTTACACTTTATCCAGAAACGCAGTGTTACATCTTACATATTTTCGCCTATATCTGTGTAATAATCTGATGCGTTAAGCCCAACTTCAAAGACGTGTACCGCCCATGGGAGTCGATTTAGATCATGGGTCGCATATAAGTTTCCAACTTCTTTTATCGTAATTAACATGCAGCCGAAGTGTGTCGGTCAAATTTAGATACACTCTGTGTGTGTATGTATATATATATATATATATATATATATATATATATATATATAAATAATTCGTAGACGCTTCGTTGAGACGGCAGACGTCGTAAAGTAGTTCCACGCGCTTGAGAGACAGGAGTCCGAGACGTGCGTTTCACATGTCTGCTGTCGATCATGCAATCATCTGTAGTAAGTGAACACGAGGAAAGTTAACAGAACCTCGCCTCTTTTCAGAAAAGGTAGGCAGTATAAAAAGCACGGAGAGCTGCATTGGACCTCATTTGCTGTGTGCAGTTGGTTATGTAATTTCACTAGTCATGAAGGCTATTTTTCATCAGAACTGGCGGATGCGCGTGTTCTGTACGAAACTAGATGATGTGGATGCGTAGCAGCACGCCTCTATCAGGAGTGCTTCCCGAAAGACGGCACCCACAACACACTGTTCTAGAGACTTCACCAGCGACTGCGCAAAACAAAATTCGCATCGTGTGTTTTGCTTGCAGACGAAGCGTGTTTTACGAGAGATGGCTATTTCAATACCTACAACGGCCACTTGTTGGAAGAAGAAAATCCACGTGCAGTGGTGGCCACACATCAACAACAACAGTTTGCGGTGAACGTGTGGGCTGGCATCGTCCTTGAACAAGTTATTGGACACTTTATCCTTCCAGCTCGTTTGGACGGTCAGGCGTTTCACAAATTTCTGGCAAACAAGCTACTCTAGCTACTAGAATATGTACATCTGGACGTGCGAGCCAGCATGTGGTTTCCGCGTGATGCCTCCCCCCACCAACGCATTTCAACCACCATGTTCGCCTACACCTCGCCGACATGTTCGGTGTTAAGTGTTTTGGGAGAGGCGTACCTGTGTCATGGCCACCACGGTCACCCGACCTCACGCCGGTAAATTTCTTCCTGTGGGGCCACATCAGGAGTTGTGTTTACTCTACGCCTGTGGAGAACCGCGACGTTCTCGTAGAACTAACACAGGCAGCATGCAACGCAGTTCAGATCACTCCGGGCATCTTCGAGAGGGCTCAACAGGCAACGCATCGGCAGGTACACTGTTTTGAGCACCAGCTCTAGGTAAATGTATGGAAGTGTATAACAAAGTACTGCAACCTACAAACGTCAAATTACATATTATTAGCACCACCCAGGTTACTACATAAAATACCAGTGTTTCCTGGGAGGTAGGCAGCTGGTACCTGTTTTGTTTGACGATAACTGCCAACTGTACAAAGATGCCTAGCATCTAAACGGGACGTCTCGGGACATCCGTTTCATGATCAAAGTTGTTTTTCATTACATTACCTATCTTCCCTAGAGGTTTGTCGCAATGATCTTGTGACATATTCTCTCTCTCTCTCTCTCTCTCCCTCTCTCTCTCTGTGTGTGTATGTATAGGGTTTTAACGAAATGGGAGAGTTGGTAGAGTCACGCCCATCTTACCTCGAATGGGCGTGCGTGGGCAAGCCCAGGTGCACACACTAGATATAAGTCGCTTGCCATTGGGTCGAATTTGGTTTCTCGCGCGAAGGCGAGGAGCACTTCAAGTCTCTGGCAGAGTGGTGACCCACTAGAGAGGCCTTTTTGTCTCGTTTGGAAGCTAGCTGACTTAGGTATAGGGGGCCAGGCAGCGCTAGCTCAGAGATACGGCACAACTTTGTTTTACCTATCGAGTTCATGAGTGCCGCATTATTTGCTGTGAGCGTAGTGCAATTTCACTGAGTTTAGAAAAAGCAGTGATAAGTGTCTATCCTTGTTGCAGAGTAGGCAAGTTTCTAATGTGTATGCAATTCTTAAACTAAAATGATTTCGTTTATTTAAATGATATTTTCATAAGAGCTAGATTAACGACACTAACAGCATTTATGTAGTAACAGTGTCATAACTTGCTTTTACAAATGACAAACTCGCAATCAACGGTACCCATACAAAAAGTATTTTATTCTATAATGTAACTGCTCCAGGAACTTAACGTAACCAATTAAATAACTTGTTTAATTTCAAATATGCTACTTTATCTAAACCGTAGTATAAGTGCTATAGTAATATTTCTGTTCAGAGATTTTATCAAAAATATTCAGAAATTTGCATAAATAAGCATGTATTCATAATTATAATTATATATATATATATATGACAAAGTTTGTATGAATATTTATTCTCTATAGACGATTATACACCGTCTGACGTATCTGGACCGAATTCGGCAGGGATGCCCTACAGTATCCAACTTAAAATACCATGTAGGCGAAAATTGGCCCCTGTCTATCATTGCACCTGAAACACATTAAGAGGGGTTGTGCATTTTCGGACCCCCATAAGGCCCGAAACCCCTATAAAGCTGGATTTACAATGGCAAGATTAAACGTTAAATTCTGCGTTAAGACGTCTGCAAAAGAAACGAAAGTGTGTTCCCTTATGTATTTGTTTCCAATGGTACTTAGCAGATCGTGTGTGTTGTTGGGATTTATTTGGCATTAAAAGAAATAGTTATATTTTTTATCTAAGGTGAAACTTGAGAGGCGGCGACCAATCAGAACACAGCAGTCGGTGTTGTTGGCGGGAAACTCTTATTTGCTGAACTGTAAGTATAAAAATATTAAAAAGGCGTTTGTTTACACATGTTTACGATTATATTTGTTCACACAAATAAGCTTCACCGATAGAAAATGTCAGCTTTGAAGAATTATTTGCTTCTATATGGTTGTGATATACGAGATTATGTTAGAAACAAAAGCAAACATGCCAGGCTTGTCCTCTGTTTCCATTGGCTGAAATTAAGAATTAAAACATTATTGGGAAACTGCAAATACTGAAGACGTGTTCTCGAATGTTTATTTTATTGTAAACTCAGTTTTACAGGCTCGTGCATCTCTCATTGCACTGTTATACCCGGACAACGCCGGGTAGTTCTGCTAGTTAATACATAAAACCTGTTATCCCATCCTCACATACCGCAATTCTTTCGAGTTACTGCCATCACACAGAAAAAGTCTAATGTTGCTGCAATAAAAATAATTACTATTGAGGCTATTCTTTAATCGTTTATGTTGTAATACCTTTAATAATGCTGGGACAAAGTTACTTAAGGTTAACCATTTACAAAGTCTTATATAACTGTAATGCAGACATACAGTTGATGTGTTAATGTTAACAAAGCCTCTAAGTAATATTTCCGCAACCAAAAGATGTATTACGCTAAAATTAACAGAAAGAACAAAATATTTTGTGTTTCTGCGACACAAGGTTACACTGACTTGGCGTTGTTAAATGGCGGATGGTAGAGAACAGAGATAACCTTGTAAAAGGAAAACACTGTATTTAAATTTTAAAGCATAGTTTGAAAGCTTAATGTAGCTTAGACCAGCTATCAAGCCTTGCAAGGCAGTTTATGTGTGCCAATTATGCACATATTTATAGAGCATAAAGTATTTCCACGTAACGAAAGAGAACTGCAGTTCATCGATATATAAAATGTAATAACCACAATAAGAAACAAGACCGTATGCTAGGGTAGAGAGCACTGCCCACATGACTCAGGGGCAGGGTGGCCGACTTGCAATCGGAGGACCGGGAGTTCGCGCCCCGATTCCTCCGCGGCAGATTTGCAGTTCGCATGCAGCGCACATGTGTGCTGTGACTTTGCCCTTAAGTCGTTCTACTACTTGAGCTCGACACACGGAAAAATACACTCACACTGTCAAAAGTCGAACGTCACGCATGATCTGTCCAATGAAAAAACATATCGGTGAATGTAATCAATAAAGTCAACTTAAAAAAAAAAATAGCAGTTGGTAGGGCGCCGGGTTTCGTGAAGTGGAGTGCGTCAAGCACATAGGGTTCGATGCCCCTGCCTGGCGTCATTTTTTTTCGTTAGTAATATTTATTTTTGTGACAAAAGAATTTTACCTAATTTATTATATATACATTACGATGTTTAATTAAAGCAAAAAAGCAATACAGGAACACTTTTAACAGAAGTGTTAACATCAATGCAACACAAAATTTCTTCTTCTGCAACATAAACACCATGTCAATGTTGGCATTACAGTAAGGAGGTAATGATGTCAGAAAAGTACTTAATGTTATAGTAAGATTAATAGCTTTACATTAAATTACATTAAGAGCAACATTAGTTACTGACGGCTCACATATAACAAAAAAAGATAATGTTATACTAACATTAATACTGTTGGCACAACGTTAGACTTTTTTCTTTGCACGTAAGAGATACAGCATCCGACATATGTTTTCTTTACGGGTTGTGTCTTCATTAAAATAATTTTTTAACTTTTTTTGTTATAAATTATGTTATTGTCACCATGGACAAATTTTCCGTTTTCAGATAAGTTCACTCAAAAACGAAATATCGATATCAGCATTGTGACTGCATTATAATATTACATACAAATAAAAATTCACGCAAATATGTAAATTCTAAAGAATTAAAATAATCTCTGCACGCTGAATGATTCGTAAATGCACCTAAGTACCTCGTTTCTTAAGGCTGTTGCCTACCTGTATCTTTTTTCCGCGTTTGAGGCCAAGAGGCGCAGGAGCGATAAGGGCGACACTGCCTCGCGCATCAAGCATGGCATCGCCACTAAGCGAAAGGCTCTGAAAATACGAGCAGTGTTTGCGTGTACTTATGGGACTATCAGCAGTGACCCTATTATTTTATTGGTGGAAAGACTGTATGAAGGTTCAGTGCAGGGCCCTTGAGTAGTTTTGATAAGTATCTGACGGGTATATTTTGAGATACAACGCTTTGAAAAAGTGTTTTTTTTTTTTTTTAAGCAATATTGGAGTAGTAAAAAATTGCTTTTATAATGTGCGTAACGTCGTGAAAGCGCTCAACAGCCCTTTCCTGAAGCGTGTGTTCTTTTTGTAGATCAACACAGAGGACACACGTTTAATAGTTCTGCAGAAAAAAAACGTGAATTACACTTTGTAACGCGATCAAAGAGCCAGGTAGACGGAGCCTTAACACGAATTTCTAGATTGAAATGTCGTATTTCTCAGGCAAAACGCGTCTTTATCAATGGTAATTGTGGCGTTATACTTTCGCGCTATTTAGTTTCAGTTCTTGTGTTAAACATATCTCACTGAACCAGCGTATGTTATTTTACGCTGTGGATGAAATAGAACGTAATATTTTCAAGTAAACTAAATATTTGAATTAGGAAATAACATTTTGTGCCTGTCTGTAAAATTATTTATTTAACGAAATAATATCGGCAAATACTTAGAGTACTCTAAAACAACCTTATTGTTTCAATTTTTTCAAAAACATTCTGAGTTTATAAACACGTTCATTTCCCCAGTAAGGGCGCTGATCGCCAAAAAAATCCATTATTTTATACTCGTACGAAACATTATTTAATCCGTACATGTTAGTGCTCCTTAATAGCATAAAACAATTTCAGGTCACATAGTTTTTGCAGCATGGCATGCGAAAATCACAATTTTCATGATTTTGGGAAGTAAAAATAAAATAAGCAAAATTATTTACATAAAATTTTACAATGACGAGTCACGGGGACGTGTAATTTTAGGGCACGCTTAGTAAAACTTATTTTACAAAAAAAAAAAAAAAAAAAAAAATCATAGACTTTTAGAAACAAAATGAAATATGCAAACATGTCCTTATTTTAACAAATTTTTTTAAGTTCGAAAACATTTCATGGAGAGAATTTAAATATTCCTTGTAGGAACTCGTGGTATCTCATTTCAATGCAAATTGTTTCATTTCGATAAGTGAGTTAGTTTTTATTATTTGTACGTCCCGAGAACACTCAAATTGTGATTTTGACAGCACATTGTGTAAAAAAATGTGCCTTGAAAATTTTTTTTACGATGTATTATTTCTTGTAAATAATGTCTATGGTATATTCGCAGTTTCTTCACACTTTTTGAATTAAACCTTTGAAAATACACCGTATATGACGTGCTTGATTGTTTTCTATTTATGTCATGTGTTACAAGCGTTTTTACCTGTGTTAACATTAAATAACAGCCTATTTCAGGTTAAATTTTTATTAAATTTATATTTTATTTACAAATCGTAATACTTGATTTTTAATTCATATGAATTAAAACGGTAAGAAAATATATGTGTTGGTAATACCTAGTAAGATATAGTTCACGTGAAAAGTATTATTACACCGAGTGCGCACGAATGCAGTGCGCTGTCCCTTTGGTGTAGTTTTCTAGACTCAGATAGTCTTTGTTTGCACAAGGCAGGAGAATATCCTGGAAGTATAACTTCAGCTGGGCTTCAGTTCTAAGTGGCCGCAAATGGACTATACAAGTTCAACAGCATTTCGTGCGAATATAAAACAATAACAATTTTCCGTGACCCACCACCCTTAATGTTTCCCTTGGCGACGGCTTCTCTCGTGTGTTTGAAAATGCGTGAATATGCAGAGGGTTTTTTAAATCGCGCTTGGGGTGGTGTTGGGGGGTGTTTTCCGAGTCGTTTGCACGACGACCCGCGCAGTCGCCCTGCCACGGCAACATACACGAAGTTCTCTGGCGCGTGGTTGGTAAGAGCCGCGAGCGAAGGGCGGGCGTGGAGAACTTGTGGTTACACGGCAGCTCTTACGTCACGTTAAGTGTTAAGTCGCCCAGAAATTTTCGCGCGGGCTGTTCGTCTCCAACGCTAGTTCTGTGAGTGCGACGCGTGGGACCATTTAATTTTTGCCCCTTTTTTTTTNCGCGGGCTGTTCGTCTCCAACGCTAGTTCTGTGAGTGCGACGCGTGGGACCATTTAATTTTTGCCCCTTTTTTTTTCTGCCTCGAGAAGAAATACGATTCTACCCGCATACGAGACACCTTCCCTCCCAGGACAGCTTGGCGTANTTTTTTTTCTGCCTCGAGAAGAAATACGATTCTACCCGCATACGAGACACCTTCCCTCCCAGGACAGCTTGGCGTAGAGTATTTTTAATTTCTCCACCTCTCTTCCGCTCAGTTTAATAATCCTCGGAGAACCCTTTAAAATTATTTTTAAAAAATTATGCACATATAATAACTATGACGCGTGAATGTTTAGAATAATTATGTGATACGTACGTAAAAATAAAGTTCTTCTCTCTGTGGAAACTTCCCTACAAATTTTACTTTACTCTCTTACTGAGGCTATTCTGTAGAATGCAAGCACAAAAAGAATCTTTTATTACAATTCGTAACTTAAATTAATTGCTTTTTTTTCCGTACACTCCTCTCATTTTTACAGGCTGCAAACTGGGTCAGATAAAATATTTCGGTTTCTTGAATTTTGTGAATTTTACGCAGGCAAGATGTTTAAAAATAAAACCTAAAATTTTCAGACCTAGTTGCAGGTGCCAGATGTGAGTTACAAGCTTGTGAAATAGGAAGTTCGAAACGAGAATTGTGAAAGAAAAAAATTTGGAAGTTTAGGTAGACTATAACTACAGAAACATCGAAGGGAAGATGATAATAATTTTAACATGGAATTTAATACCCAAATATACACACCCATTACAAGCAGCATTTTTTGGCGCTAATGCAAAGGGATAAATTAAAATATCTATAAAAAAAATTTTAATGCATGGAACAAATACCAAAAATTTTAACCCATATAAAATTGTAGTAGACGTTATAAAAGGCGTTCTAGACGCTGGCAAAGCAGTCAGATGCTGTGTTTTTTAAATGGGATCATTCCTCAACCCTAGGGATTCTAATGGAGTTCTAACCGACAACTGATTATGCTCCTGTTAGCAGATATTAAGTATTCCGCTATTATTCAAATTTATTTAAAGCAACAATCCGAAAATTATATTAAGCGAGTTTGCGAGTTTTTATAAATAAAAATTTCTTGAAACAGGTTTTACTAAGATATCGAAAATTTTCTAATTAAATATATAGATCAATAGTTTAACATTTCGAAATTGGGTCATCGGCGAGCATAATTAGTCGAAGAGAGAACCTTATGTTGACTGCAGACTGCATAACATAAACAAATAAATTTACATGGCCTCCACTAGTAACCACGTATACACTGCGCCCTTCCCTTCCAACGAATTATTTGTCATCCCAGTGCCTCCTTCCATTAGTAAACCTCAACACCTCTCAGTCTCTATTAGCTTCACAAAAAGTCAAAAACATTCGGAAAATTACATTTGATGACATTAGACCTGACAATATACGAACATAAAATTTCAAATATAATTTATTGCATATCTACGGCTTGGCAGATGGTTCGGTGTTGCCATGCACCGTAGTCACACGGTTGTGCGACAGTGCTTGTTTTTTAATCTTTGGCCTTACAAAATTTAACATTTTANGCCATGCACCGTAGTCACACGGTTGTGCGACAGTGCTTGTTTTTTAATCTTTGGCCTTACAAAATTTAACATTTTCATTTTTCTCCGGATTTCAACTTTTAAATTATTCGTAATACATTACTTAGCACACAAATATCTTAAAAAATATATTTTCTTGATTATTTTGATAAAACGTGAAAAATACTTTTATAATTTTAATAATTACATAAGTCCTAATAATAGAAATGAGATTTTAAACATTCTTGTTGCGTTTTCTATAATAACTTACTATACGTACAAACATGTGAAACAAGTACACNAAATGAGATTTTAAACATTCTTGTTGCGTTTTCTATAATAACTTACTATACGTACAAACATGTGAAACAAGTACACACATTCAACCACCACTTTAATTGTGTTTACACGCATATACGACCCAAGAGTTAAAACGGTCCTGAGAACCACGTCAGTAGACCATACAATCGGCCATTTCATATTTTTAGAAACTTCTCCATTAAATAACAATTTTGAGATGTCTTTCTTCGACATAGAAGCCGCGGTGAATAGTATATGTATAACACTTCGGAGATTTCGAACTACGAAATGGAGTAGTGCACTCGAGGCACCGATTTACAGAAAAACATTTAAAAAATACCTTTGTCTTATTACATATACTCGCCATGACTCCAGGTTGTTCCAAAATAATCATGGAATCTTTTAATTTGCCTTGTATTTTGTGGATTATTGTACTTCACATTCTTGAATATGATACTTGTAGCACAGTAAAATGTCGGGATGTAATGTCACGTCTGACTAAATAATAGCCTGTCAGATGTTCCAAGCACAAAAGCCTTGAAAAAAAAAAAATAAAGATTCTTTATACTTCATCAAACCCTGGAACTAAACATTGCATAATCCGTCAACCAAGTCTCTGTAATACTTTGGCCATGTAGCAACTATCGTACAAAATTTCCGCAAATGCTTTCGTGATATCAATTAGACCTACGTTCTTCGAATTAACCATATTTGCCCAGACAAATCAGCTCCATACATCGGTGATGGTCAATATGAATGACCCGTGTCTTTATAATTACGTATCATTACGACAAAATTAGCCTAATATAGGTTTTTCATGATGTCATACCCTGTTGCCCTGTGACGAATGTATTGGGGTCTTTCTGCTTCGTACAGCGCTCTCTGCACAGCCCCCATCCCCTCTTGTTCTTCGAAAATTGCGACTACTACCTAGTTCGTGTGAATGTCTGTTAGTTCCTTGTAAAAGGACCAAACTACTTTATACTATCCTTCAATTTCTTTGGGTCGTTCTAAAGTATGTAGCTAGCCACAAAAAAAAAATCCGTGACTTCATCCGTTTGTAATATTANAATTTCTTTGGGTCGTTCTAAAGTATGTAGCTAGCCACAAAAAAAAAATCCGTGACTTCATCCGTTTGTAATATTATTAAAGTTTTCCTCTCTTAGCCAGATCGTGTATTAGTGTGAAGACACTTACGTAAACCGCAGTATCTGAGACGTATTTGCTTTTCTCAGATACACAAAAATAATGAATATTAATGTGTTTTTTTTGTATCCAAATTAATCAGTTACTTTTTATTCAACTGGTTACTATCAAACCTACCCAAAATTAGTCCTAGTGTTAACCAACAATACCAGGGATCGTTGAGAAACTTAACTATCTGTCAATAGTTTCGTTATAACGAAATACTTNTAGTGTTAACCAACAATACCAGGGATCGTTGAGAAACTTAACTATCTGTCAATAGTTTCGTTATAACGAAATACTCTAACAGGAACAGTTATTGCGTTTAAAATTAAATACTGTATTTATTTAATTTCCGCAGGCCTATCCCATAACACAATTCGCATATAAATTAAGTAATTTGTCAATAAAAATAAATTTAATAATTTTAAACATTTTAAGTTTCGTAGGAAAAATACATTTTTTTGTAAACAAATATTTCTACCGTGTGACTGTACATGTAATGTTTGCATTACTGCAGAATAAAATATTTTATAGTTTGTGTGCAAAATTCAGTAAAATAATTGTAGGGAACGCACTGCTCTCAAAATATGTTACAGGAATATAGTACGGCAGTTGGAAAAAGTTTCTTCGTTTGGTAATAATTGAGAATGAGAGAAAGAACACTAACTGNCAGGAATATAGTACGGCAGTTGGAAAAAGTTTCTTCGTTTGGTAATAATTGAGAATGAGAGAAAGAACACTAACTGGATCCTGCTTGCCAACAAGAACTGCATTTTACACGAGCAGGATACCGTAAAAATAATTTTGACCAAAACTGAGTACAACATTTGAATAATAGTACATTAATCACTATTTTTCCACTATGAATAGACATGGTGGAAGTCGCCGAATTGTTATGTTCTTCAACAAAAAAATTGCAAGTGGGGCATTTCTTTAAATGATTATGCTGTAGTAAAATTAATAATGTTGTGACAAAGTTAATAATGTTAAAAATTTACAAACTCTTATATTACTATATTGCTAATATACTGATAAGTTTTAATAATGTTCATAAAGCCTCTAAGTAATGTTGCCGCAACCAAAAGTTGTATTAAGCTAAATAAAATAAGAAGAATAAAATATTTTGTATTGCTACAACATTAAAGTAAAGTCCAGCCAACACAAGTTTACGCTCACGACGTAAAATGGTGGATACTAGTAAACAAAATGAAACCACTATATTAAAATTTTTAAGCAAGGTATGAGAACTAAATCTAGCTTAGACCAGTTTTCAATCTTAGAAAAGCAGCTTACGTGTGCCAAATATGCATATATTTCTAGAGCAAAACGTATTGCCATATAACGAAGGAGAACTGCAGTTTGTAATTTTATTGACCTGAATACACACAATATGAAACGAAGTCAGGCATGTTAAAACAGATCAGTTGGGTAGAACGTTAAGATTNTATTGACCTGAATACACACAATATGAAACGAAGTCAGGCATGTTAAAACAGATCAGTTGGGTAGAACGTTAAGATTCGTAAAATGGAGGATGTGAAACACTCAAGGTACGGCTTATATTCTTCTCCCGGTAGTCATGTTTTTCTTTGTTGCTAATATTTATTTTTTTTCGACAAAATATTTGCACTCAATTTATTTTACGTAAGAATTTTTTTAAAGCAAGAATATACAAGAAAATATTTAACACAGATGTTAACATAACTTACACACAAAATTTATTTGCCCCAACAGACCACCTTAAAGTTGACAGTGCAGTAAGGAGGTAACGTTGTTACAAAAGTAGTTAATGTTACATGTACATTAATAGCTTAGCAGCATATTTCATTAGCAACAACATTAGTTACCGACAGTTCACAGATAACAAACAATTACTGTAGTAATAACATTAGTACTGTTGGCACAACATTAGATTTTTCTCCGTGTAGTATTTACTTTGGGATATAAATGAAATGGAAGGAACACAAAACAATACTTGGCTTCTATTGCTTAAACCGACAGATCTAGACGATATCTAAAGTTTGTGCCAAACATCAGCGCGCTAGCACACCGGAGTCGCTAGATATACTGCTCGGAATTTCCACACGTGCCCAAAATTGCTGCCAGTCGCCGCGAGCCCCCACCGGCACATCGCGCATGCGCGGAGCCAACTCAAGGTCTTGCTCGCATCGCAGTCGTATACCCGATTGAAAAATGCCACATTTATATACGCTATTCACGGTAAAGTGAGCACTTTTTAAACCCATCTCATTTGGAATAATAGTCAATAAAAATATTTTATTTTAACCTTATACGTTAACTACCGTTTGCGGTGGAATATACGCACTGTGTTTATTACTCNCAATAAAAATATTTTATTTTAACCTTATACGTTAACTACCGTTTGCGGTGGAATATACGCACTGTGTTTATTACTCGCGTGGCAACATTTATTAAAAAAGGGGTTAAAGGATAAACATTGGCTGAAACGAAAAAGTAACTAGAGCCTCATGAGCTAAACTTTACTCAACTAGAGCTCACTTTACTGTGAACAGCCTGTCGCACGCCGGTTTAGGGATTATAGCACGACATTGGCTCACATCCATCACCCCCTCACACCCCCCCCGCCTAACGCACTTCGCTGGCGCCTACGAGATGGCATGTGGGACCATAGGCAGGTGGAAAATTTCGGTAAACGTGGAGCTGAAGCGTAGGCCTTCCCCCTTCACCCCCTTCATCAAGGACACCTCTCGCCCGCCGCGAGATCTGTGGAGTACAGGGAATTCACGAGATATCAACCAAATAATCGGGCATATTTCACCTAACTCAGAAAATACGCACCACAGAAGGATCGCTGACGACAGTAGGTATTACCCCTCCCCCC
>NQII01000479.1:268090-307183 GCA_002778355.1 Clitarchus hookeri
CACAGTACCGCACCTCTCAAGTGTTGATGTTGTGTATTTGTGAATATATACGAGACAATATATTCGTACTTCAAAATACAACAGTAATAGTCTACCTCATTACCAAACCCGCAACCCCCACGCACCTTATAGTCGGTGCCTGGGGGACATTAACTCTGACCATATCAGCCGCCATGTCTTCCACAGTGGCGGTACATGAGTCATCGTTAAGCCTATATCAATATTTTTATTAGTCACGAAGTTATAGTGTCTGAATTTATCACCCTACAGACGTTACATCGTCGTTTTCACTGTGCTACCACATGCGTAAGTTTGATTTTAAAGAAGTATTCGCGTCAACAGATGCATGATCATTCCTTGTGTAACACGAGAAAGAAAAATTTTATGACATGCGAATATTAAAAGTATTAAGTGCCCTTTATTTAGAAAGCTTTACTAGCACATACTTCATATTGTTATGAAGTGATAAGGCCTTAGCTGAACGGCCGGCCTGATCACACCTTCAAACAGTGAACCATGGCACGAGCATGATTGCAATAACACCTTGCGAATGACAGTTGCAGAAACCTCCTCCATCGGCCAGTAAACGGGGATACCCGNGAGCATGATTGCAATAACACCTTGCGAATGACAGTTGCAGAAACCTCCTCCATCGGCCAGTAAACGGGGATACCCGATCAATAGTCACGTAAATGGTTATAGTATAATCATATATTCAATAATTCCCATCTTATACTGCTGTGCTCTATCTAATTATGACTCATTATTTAGTTACGCCCATAGCCCCTTTCAGGTATGAATTGACTTAAAAGTTAATTCGTGACAATATTAGTTATAACCACGTTGAGATTACACAACTAAATATTAAATACAATAGTAATGTATTGAATTTATATCCAATATTTGTTACAGTTTGATGAGTAATATTATCCCCATTGATTACGAAAATAAAATTTTCCCGTGTAGTTAGCATAGAATTCCGGCATCCAACAGCACATTTCCGAACATTGTACCTGTGTTTCTCCAGAACCGTTCACAAATTATATTACTGAGTGACAAACTTTTTACGTGTATTTGAAAGTAGCAATTCTTATTTGTTATAAAATATTTCATTTTATCACAAGGTTGCAAAATTAGTATGATAATGTCATGCCAGTCAAAAAAATTCAAACTTCCAGAGATTTCAAATATAAAATTTATAAATTTGTTTCCTCAGATAGCTTCAAATGTCTGGAATTAAAATTATTTGAAATATACGTTTTCAGGTAAGCATACTTACCTAAATAACCACATTAGGTTATAGTCGTATCGTATTTCACGTCTGATCAGCATAAACAACTGCCTCAGGGTTTATACCCGGCTGAAGTAAGCTTTTATTAAAAAAAAATTTGTCATATTGAAGCTGTTGCGCTCAGCTGGGAAGTTATATTTTTCACACTTTTATCAATAGACAAGTGCGTGAGATGCTGCGCAGCTTTACACCAATGTTGACCCTTTTTCCCTCCGAAAAAATGTTATTTTGTTTAAATAAATATATATTAATTCGATTATTTACTTGAGCTATATAGGCGATCTAATTCGATACAAAGGCAAAAAATTACCCGAACTCAATAACTTCGCTAATTAACAGTGACAACGGAAAATCTAATTCTTCGGAAAGTATCCGGTTTAGTGTATCGTCTATCTGCCCATTTTGTAGAAAGACAAACACAGTTAAATAGTTGTCCGTATAATTTTTTACTCCTGTATCTTTCTTTAACGTTGTTCTTTTCTAGAGTCCTGATTTATATTGAGGTAATTCTACGTATATTTACAAGAAATGTGCATGTTTAGGTGGAATAATTAATGGTTCGCAAAAAAAGTCCCACACGTTATTTACTCACTGTGAGTTAACGCATGTTAATAGTCGCCCAAATCACTCAACTTAACTCA
The DNA here is from genome assembly GCA_002778355.1 of Clitarchus hookeri. Lineage (NCBI taxonomy): Eukaryota > Metazoa > Arthropoda > Insecta > Phasmatodea > Phasmatidae > Clitarchus > Clitarchus hookeri. The sequence goes on from NQII01000479.1 coordinate 270,023, forward strand.
CTTTCAACGAATTGATTCCCAGTAAATATATATCGTGAGTATCTATAAATCAAAATGCATTATAAATAGAAACAATACTTTAATGTGCTTCACAAAAATTACCGTTGCCCTGTATCTTATCGAAAATTATATTTTAATTTACTATTTGTTTAGAAGTTCATAAATCAAAATGTTATGCCTAGATTTCAATAGCGCATTTCTCTCTAGTTCGTATTACTCTCGATGCGTTGGTTGTTTACGTTTCATCTTCTGATACTCTTATGTTTAGTTTCTGTAGAATGAATTAGTACCTCTGAATAACTGGATCGCGAACACATTTTATTTGCTGTTTAATGCAGTTAGCACTACATTATCCAATATACAAGCAATTTTATGTAACGAAATGTAATTACACCTTACTTCTCTGCAGCGGTGCAGGAACAGAGCATTTATACCTACAATAAACCCCCTGTATTTTGTGGGTGAAGTACAACACAGAAATTGAACCTCTTCAAAAATACATTACCATCACAGCTATTAGCAGATACCTTAATAAATTGTGGAACTATAATGATCTTATTACAAAACAGTTTCAATATGCGCTGTAGCAGAAAATGTTTGTAGCTATCCCGATAGCAAATAAATTAAAAGTAAATGCCTGAACAATAAAATATTGTTCATTCAAATCAAAAAACTTTTGCAAATTGGCAATCTTATGAATACTCCTTACCTTTCCTCGCTGAATTTCAGCAGTTTTTTGAAAATTTGGTTGCAGTTTCTTCAGTTCGGTTCTCGACGTGTACCCTCCCGACTAAAAACAAAATGTTCCNTTTTTTGAAAATTTGGTTGCAGTTTCTTCAGTTCGGTTCTCGACGTGTACCCTCCCGACTAAAAACAAAATGTTCCAGCACCACTGATGCGTCGCTGTATACTTTAACTACACGCGGTGGCGCAGAAATGTAGTCCATTCGCAGTGTCTCCACACATTCTGAAGCAAATATTTGAGAAGTCACCCCCAGGTATGACGTGTTTGGTTGCCTCCTAATACGTCATGTATCACGAGCGTTTTGTACTTATGTTTGCATAAGTATCTTATTTTCGGTTAGATTGATATTGCACGTATATTTTATCTATAGCTTATAATACAAAGATAGAGAATACGTGTGTTGGTAGTGCCTAGGAAGAAATAGTTCTCATGCAAAAATATTATTAAACTCAGTGCGAGAAATGTGTTGCGTTGTCCCTTCGGTGTAACATTGTAGACCCAGGTAATCGTTGCATGAGACAGAGGAAAACACTGAAAGTAGAACTTTAGTAGGGTTTCAAATAAGTTGGAATGAACCATACTATACTTGCTTTGCTTCAGTTTGACTAGCGACCAATAAAAGCAAAAATAATATGGTTTCGTGCCAGGCCGGTGAGAGCGAAGTGGATAGGTGGCGCCATCGCATTTCTCTTTGCCGGACTGGCGAACTTTTTATTTTTTTTTTCGCCTCGAGTCATTTTGAATCGTCGCCGGTCAACTGATCGCGCGATGACGTTCGCGCGCGCGAATAACGAGGCGTTATTAACATTCCGCTACACAGCGGGCTGAATTCCCCTCTGGGTTTGACGACGCGCGGCAGTTCATCGCCGTTGTCCAGAGTGCCGAACAGGCTGCCGGAACCCAGCAGCGGAATTCCACTAGGTCACAAGCGAAAAATTAACCATAATCCTCTCGATTGCGAAAATCCACGTAATAACCATTATAGCACCTATTATTTTTCAGTTATATTCTACACGTAAAATGTTTAAATTACAACCAATGNCCACGTAATAACCATTATAGCACCTATTATTTTTCAGTTATATTCTACACGTAAAATGTTTAAATTACAACCAATGAAACTGAACACAATAAATGTTAAGAAACCCATTGAATTTTAAAATGAGAATAGCAAGTAGGCGGTCAGAACGATCCTTTTTTTTATCCACTTTATAGGCTGTTCACGGTTATTTCCAACTTTTCTGAAGCCCTACTAAAGTTCTACTTCCAGGATATTCCTCCGCCTCATGCAAACAAAGTTTACCTAATTATAGAAAATTACACCAACGGGACAACGCACCGGATCCATGCGCACTCAGTGTATTATTATTTTCCATAAGAATTATTTCTTACCAGGCATCACCAACACACTCATTTTCTCCCTGTTTTTATTCATATACATTATAAATAAAAAATTATATTATACAGGTAAAATATAAGTAGGGCCAGTGACTTTTCGCGTAAAAATCGGAGCACACAGTGGACTNCCACGTAATAACCATTATAGCACCTATTATTTTTCAGTTATATTCTACACGTAAAATGTTTAAATTACAACCAATAAAACTGAACACAATAAATGTTAAGAAACCCATTGAATTTTAAAATGAGAATAGCAAGTAAGCGGTCAGAACGATCCTTTTTTTTATCCACTTTATAGGCTGTTCACGGTTATTTCCAACTTTTCTGAAGCCCTACTAAAGTTCTACTTCCAGGATATTCCTCCGCCTCATGCAAACAAAGTTTACTAATTATAGAAAATTACACCAACGGGACAACGCACCGGATCCATGCGCACTCAGTGTATTATTATTTTCCATAAGAATTATTTCTTACCAGGCATCACCAACACACTCATTTTCTCCCTGTTTTTATTCATATACATTATAAATGAAAAATTATATTATACAGGTAAAATATAAGTAGGGCCAGTGACTTTTCGCGTAAAAATCGGAGCACACAGTGGACTTCAATACTATATACACACCTCAGCTGTTGTTATACCTCCATTGGCTGCTGGTGCCGTGCCCGTCTTTGACCAAGCTACTCAGGACTAAGTAACACTGAAACTGAACCTTCGTGATTCGTGCGCAAACTGTTAACACGGGTCAGAATATTTTTTATCCAGTCAAAGAAAATGGACGACCCTACAGTGCTTTGGACTGTATCATGTCTCGAAATCTTTTCGCGAAATATTATTGCCCCTAAATATAAGTAAAGGTTCAATTTAATTCAAATTAAGGTAAATTGTTATGTGAACACAAGTATAAGACACCTGTAATACTTGGCCTATTTAGGAAACAAACAAAGGAGTGATTATTGAAATGTTTGATTCAAAAAGTGTGAAGAAATACAGAATATAATATGCCAATATTTTCAACTTGAACATATTGAAGAGACTGCTACTTTTTTAGTGTCCCCTTTAGTACTATACATTTTTTCATTCGAAAAACTCTCCGCCAAATTCCACCGAGAAAAAAAAAAACAGGTAACCACTGACCACTAGACAACCATTTTTTCCCCACTAGGCAGATATGAAATTCACCAAATCTGGTGGGAAACCCACAGAGTTTGCCACGCTGGACTAACTGTGTAATTTTCCAGCTTAATTTTCGTTGTCGGCGCGTGTCAGAGCAGCTCGCTGGCCGCGGTCGCAGGAGGTACGATAATAGCCCCGGCCGGCGACAAGTATCGGGTGACATTCAGGCGCTCATGTTTAATGCAGGCCGCCGGCGGGTCAGCCACTGTCACGGTAATATGTGAGGGACCGCCCGCTGTGGCCGGGAGCAGAGTTGCCAGATCAACCACTCCTCGATCCACACAATGCACAAGTGAATTACGCACACACGCAAGCACTCATTACTATAGAATGCAACATTTCACATAATCGTGTACAATATTATATGCTGCTCACGGTATACTAAGCACTTTTGAAAGCACCGCTAAAGATCTACTTGTGTGCACGAAGTGTATTCTTCCACAGTATGTAAAATTAACATTGCCGTGCGCCTGATCACTTTATTCGGGCGTCGGTCAAGGGTAACTGTGCAATTATTAGGAATAGAAATATGGTACAAAAATTTCTGTTTCTTACACTTGTGTGGTTAAAAAAAAAAAAACAGAAAATGAAATAAATGATTTCAGTATTCACAAATGTTTACCTAAGACATTTAATTCAGCGTTAAGACATGAAACTATATTCCCTCTGTCTTTACCAACTTTACTGGCTGCATGCCAGCCAGTTTGCGCATTAAAATATCTACGCAGGGAGGGACATTGACATTTTTCAAAGGTTGACTTCAAACGTGCTTACTTTACCGTGAACAGTCTTTATAAAAAATATTTGTACAGATACTTAACATAAATTTTGGCAACAAATACCAATTTTTCGAGAAATTTATTTTGTTCCTTTAACCCTTTCATGTCTACTGTAGACAATTGTCTACACGTAGGACAGGTAAATAACTTGGTGCCGATACTGTACAATGCGAAGACTCAGTGCTCAATGATCTTTCTGGGTGTAACTGATTTGTTGGGCCACTTGCTTATCGCGAAAAGATTTACGCTCAGGCTAGACTTCAATATCATATGTGCATACTTGCAGTCTTCATTTGACTATCGGCCGCTTGTCTTGGTGTGAGGACAGTCTGTTACATGAGCGAACCAATCAGAATTACGTGTCACCGGTACTAACCGTTCGTGATTCGCGGGCAGACAGATAGGACGCGTAACAATTCAAGTGCTCCAATCACGAAAGTAGTTCTGTACTAAAGTGCGTTGAAACACAACTTGTCCTGAAATTTTTTTGCGAAAAAAGTGCCCTTACGATTTGTAAACTGTGCTACTCTTCAATGCAGTGCCTGGTTCAAATCACTGAGCATTGAACAAAAAGCCTACAGCATATTTGTTGTAATACCAAAACAAGTTTTTTTTTTCAGTTTAAGTACAGCATGTATCAAAAAATTTCTTATTTGCTAGACTATAAACCATAAATTAATGTGGGGATAAAAGGGTAAAGAACGCAGATTGTTGCCAAAGTTGTAAGATTTACGAGCAACGAACTTGCCCGAATAAAATGTTCTGAGAATGCAAGAATAGAGAGATTGACCAATTGAATTCTTGTATTCGTATTAAAAAAAAGTACATGAATACATTTCGTGAGAAAGTGGGGTTTTTTGGGGCAAATTTTACTTTGAGATCTATTGAACTATCGCAAAACTTAAAAATAGTCTTCCTCGCCTTCTTAACCTATTCAAGGAAGCGATAGATTGCGGAAAGAAGGTAAGGGGCTATCCAATTTCTCAAAAGACACACTAATTGTATAAGAAATAATCATGGTTAGTACATCTTGCATACATGCAACTTTAGTTGAAATAAGCTGAAGGCAGGAGTTGGGTAACCTCACCATGTCCCAGTTTCCTTCTTTCGCCACACAAAACATGGGCTTGAAAATCACACTGACCTTAAAAACTTCAGCAGCCTACAAACCTGTTTTGAACAGTATTTTAAAGCAAGCACCGGGTTAAAAGCCACGAAAAACTGTAAAACCGATGGCAAAGTGATAGTTATCATTTCGGGGATTTTCTGCAATAACTCTGGGCGAACATAACGAAGAGCTATTAACCCATTGAGACCCAGTGAACACAATTGTGTACATTTCGCTCGTGTAAGTAATTGTTGGTTAGTACTGTACACTGCAAAGCTCAATGACAAATGTTCTTACTTGCGGGGTAAATTATTCGCAAACCGTCTTACTGGTCCAGGTCGTTGTTTGTTCATATAACTGTAGCCAAACATAGAGACTGGAGCTCATTGGCTGTGACGAGACAAGTGTTGTCTCGACGTAGGTACAGCACGCATCACGACGTTTCTTGTTTGCTGCAACTAAAACTGTTAATTAGAGATGGTCTGAAAGTGGTAAACTCGGCAGGACTCACCGGACGACGACGCAGCTNCTGCAACTAAAACTGTTAATTAGAGATGGTCTGAAAGTGGTAAACTCGGCAGGACTCACCGGACGACGACGCAGCACTTCCCGCGACACTCTCCCCCGCTACTCGCCTTTTGACGAGAGCACGCTACTCCACTCCAAGCTCTGCGATGCAATCAGTATCCAACACTTCCTCGCCCGCTTCTTTCAAGAGCTGACTCAGTGCAGCTTTACTGAGTGATTCTATGCACCATGTTGATACGGTTCAAACTAAGTCTATTCGCGGTTTCTTCAAACTTTTTTTTTAATCAAACATATGAATAATCATCACATGTAAGACGTGATTGGTTTTTTTCCTTAAATATGAAATGCATCACAAATGTTCTATGCTTGTGTTTNCTGCAACTAAAACTGTTAATTAGAGATGGTCTGAAAGTGGTAAACTCGGCAGGACTCACCGGACGACGACGCAGCTCTTCCCGCGACACTCTCCCCCGCTACACGCCTTTTGACGAGAGCACGCTACTCCACTCCAAGCTCTGCGATGCAATCAGTATCCAACACTTCCTCGCCCGCTTCTTTCAAGAGCTGACTCAGTGCAGCTTTACTGAGTGATTCTATGCACCCTGTTGATACGGTTCAAACTAAGTCTATTCGCGGTTTCTTCAAACTTTTTTTTAATCAAACATATGAAAAATCATCACATGTAAGACGTGATTGGTTTTTTTCCTTAAATATGAAATGCATCACAAATGTTCTATGCTTGTGTTTACATAAAAATTACTAATTTATATTAACTTTAATTTTTACAAATATTTTATTTATAAAATATAGTATTTCATGTACAATTAATGTTATATGAAAACAGAGTGCAAATAGGTGTTCTGGCAAAGCCCTGTAAGAAATAGTTCTTATGCAATATATTATTAAACTGAGTGCGCACGTATGCGGTGCGTTGTCCCTTTGGTGTGAATTTCTAGACTTGGTTAAGCTTTGCTCGCATGAGGCGGAGGAATATCCTGGAAGTAGTACTTTAGCATGGCATAAGAAAAGTTGGAAGTAACCGTGAATCGACTATAAAATTCACTCAAACAGAATAATCCGCTGAATGAAGAAAATTAAAAAATGGATCTTGCCTCGTAATTTCCGTACCTTGCGGGTAAAACCCTGTCAAAATAAAATTCAAGTAAACCAAGCAGAGTGTGCAGATTCTCACCGCGACATCCAAAACCACATGGCAAGTCATAGTGGCAATTAACTAGCAAATATTAATTGACTAGAAACATTTTCAGTTAGAAAAGGAAAGAAATCCCTAAACAGCCTTCAGTCTTTATCAGAGCTATGAGCTTTTACCAGAGTTTTTACCACAAAAATGCATAGAAAATTCATTTTAGTAATAAATATTTCAATTATCTAAATAGAAAAAGGTTGCATAAAAGTATGCACATCAAACACTTTTCAACAAATTTCCTTTCCTTTTAAAATGTGGTGAATATTCTAGACGTAAATGAAGTTGCTTGCATAATACTTGGCCGCACGGTGGATAAGGAAGGTCCCTTATTTATGAGAACATAATTTAAACGAAACTTTGAGAACAACCGATGATGTAGTTGTTCTCGGGCATTCTCTCTGTCCGCCATGATACGACGTAGTCAAAACGGCATTACAGCTGGGATTCAAGTGTNGTGGCAGAATAGTGGGAGTGTGGGGAATTCAAGAGAGGGGAAAAAAAAAAACATCATATCGCTGCGAGAGAGTGTGTTTGGGAGAGAGGGCTGGCAAGTTGAACGGTGGCTCGCCATTGGATTCAGGAAGGACTAGAGATGGAGAGGAAAGGGTTTCCCGTTAATGCCAAAGGGCAAACGCAGTAGGAGCAAGATATGCTCATGAGAAAGCTGGAAAATAAAAGAAACTATGAACCACGGGCATTATCATGGCAGGTGACCTGGCTTTTCAATTGCGTGTAACGAAACAAAACTCACTCAAGTGAATGGCCGGATCATAAGTCGTGTTAGACAAAAACATGTCTGATTTTCAACGCCCCCGCACTTGCGCTGTTGGATTGACCGGGATTTAGGTTTACACTGCTTCAAACTTCAATGTGCAGAAATAAACTGTGCCAATTTATCATACGAAATTTGAACTGATATTCTTACGATGATAATAATATAACGGCTCTGTAACCTCAATTACAGAGATAGTCAGCGTGAAAATATGTAAAGACAGCGTAAAGCAGCATTCAAATGATAGATTTCTTATAAACTAGCTACCGGCAGAAAGTTGTTCATAAAATTAATTAGAAATAAATGCTCAAAATAAGAATTATTATTGAGACTAACTACTACTTAATTTCTAATAAGCTTATTTAATGTGGTTTGCTAGGCAGAACCCATTGAACAGACACGCCATTTAAGCCAAAGAACTATGTTTAATCAAATCAACCCCGAGTAAAAACTAAAATAATGATTGCTCCTAGGAGAGCGAGTGAAGAGTGAAGACNTATGTTTAATCAAATCAACCCCGAGTAAAAACTAAAATAATGATTGCTCCTAGGAGAGCGAGTGAAGAGTGAAGACATTTGGGCGACTCGTAACGGCGAGGTCTTGAGAGCCGACGAGGATGATTGAGGTGAGTTTGGATCAGCTTCGAAATGAATGAGCGGGGGAAACGGGATATCCCCGAGAAAACCCGCNCAGCTTCGAAATGAATGAGCGGGGGAAACGGGATATCCCCGAGAAAACCCACAAATCAGCGGCATCGTACGGCACAATTCCCACTTGCGAAAATCTGGGAGTGATCCGGCCGGGGATTGAACACGGTTCGCCTTGGTGGGAGGCGAGCAGGCTAACCGTTAACCCTTCGCTGCCCAGCTCGTAGGGGAAATCGAACCAAAGTTCTCCACTTTACGGAGCTTCTTTGAGGTGAAACCCAGGGGAAAGTATAAAAAATGGGCAAATGTTTGTTCAGATTTCTCTGCGATCACATTAAATTAGACAACGTTGAGTTTTATACTTATGCACAATTTCGGAAAGGCGACATAAATATAACTTTGATGTGACGTAGGCAAGAGCTTGCTGCTCACCTGTATAATTAACTGCAGAATATAAGTTTTCTTTTGCTTATACAAATGCGGAAAGATTGAAGTTTGAGATTCTCTCTAGCGTTATTATGTATACAATTGCTAAACGCAGCATGACATTCTGATCACTGCGGGCTACTCACCACAGTTATACTCTACGTTTGTAGGCTCGTTGCGGTAAACTGAGCACTTTTAAAAACCCTGCTTAGGATCTACTTGTAAGCACATTGAATATTCTTCCACCATATGTAAAATTAACATTGCCATAGGCTTGGTCACCTCATCTATGCGTCGGTCAAGAGAAACAGTAAAATTATTAGAAAAGTAAATGTTTTACAATTTGTTTATTCTTCAACGTAATGAAAAGACAGAAAGAAAAATAAATTATCCAGTATTGGCAAATGTTTACCTAACATATTGGAATTCACCGCTAAGTCATGGAACTACTTTCCCTCCCCTCCGTCGTCGCCATCTTTACTGCACGCATGCCAGTCAAAGTGTGCCCGTNTAAGTCATGGAACTACTTTCCCTCCCCTCCGTCGTCGCCATCTTTACTGCACGCATGCCAGTCAAAGTGTGCCCGTTAAAATATATACAGGGGTAGTGACTTTTTTTAAACGTTGATTGCAAAAGTTCTGTTTACCACGAACTGACTATATAAAGAGTTGCCCTTAAATCCAGGCTCACTTTTTGGAACATATTTCGATATGGACAATAGGGTAAAAAAATATAATACAACCAAAGTGTTTATTCATGAAGAGAGACTCAGCCATGGTTGTTGGTTTATAACATGGCCACTCCTAATTTCCTAATGAGAGACGATGTTATCACACGCCAAATATTCACAGATGGTAGATTTTCATAACAGGTTGAACACGTTAACGAATTTACGGTTTTATCTCACGTACTTCCTGATATTTTTCCAAATAACTATATTTAATTAAGAATTTTCAAGGGTGTGTCATACTAATTACATAAACTATATTCGCGGTATTTTTAAACTTTTTGAATTAAACGTTTGAAAAAACATCCCAATTATGACGGTTCGGTTGCTTCCAAAAAAAAAAAACATGTATCACAAGCGTTTTATACTTTATTGTGTTAATATAAAAGGACATCATTTTTGACTTAAATAGTTTTTCACTTATATTTTATCTAAGATTTACAATATTTCATTTATAACTAACATGAATAAAGACAAAGAGGAAACCAGTTTGTGGGTAATGCCTTGTAAGAAGTAGTTCTTATACAAAATATCATTACATCGAGTACGCACGAATGAGGTGCGTTGGAATTCTAGTATAATTTTCCAAGCTTCCTTTACATGAGGCGGAGGAATATACTGGAATTATAAATAAAGCAGGTCTCCAAAAAAGGTGTAAGTAACCGAATGAACTATATATAGCATGTTAGCAGAGCCATGAGTGGATTCGAGAGTGATGTTCTCTGTGACGATCTGAAAGGTGCACAACTGCACCAGCCGTTGGGCTTCTGTCTGGTCAGCTGTTGCGCAAGATGGAAGTACTTGCACAAATTCAGCGTATCTCAATTCTTTGCAGATGATGCTCCAATAAACATCAAGTGCTGGCGAGAGGGTGACTTTGACATGGAAGCTGTGGCTCATAGTCGGGTTAGCTGTTGCGCAAGATGGAAGTACTTGAAATAATTCAAAGTATCTCAATCATTTGCAGAGAATGCTCCAACAAAGGTCAAGTGCTGGGGGGAGGGTGACCTTGACATGCAAGCGGCGGCTCATAGTCGGGTCAGCTGTTGCGCAACATGGAAGTACCTGCACTGATTCAGCGTATCTCAATCGTTTGCAGATGATGCGCCAATAAATATCAAGTGCTGGCGGTAGGGTGACCTTGACATGGAAGCTGTGGCTCATAGTCGGGTCAGCTGTTGCGCAACATGGAAGTACCTGCACTGATTCAGCGTATCTCAATCGTTTGCAGAGAATGTTCTAACAAAGGTCAAATGCTTGTGAAAGGGTGATCTTGATATGGGATAAGTAGCTCATAGTCGGGTCAGCTGTTGCACAACATAGAGGTACCTGCATTGATTAGGCGTATCTCAATCCTTTGCAGAGAAAGCTCCAACAAAGGTCAAGTGCTGGGGAGAGGGTGACCTTGACATGGGAGCTGTGGCTCATAGTCGGGTCAGCTCTTGCGCAAGATGGAAGTACTTGAACTAATTCAGCGTATCTCAATCCTTTGCAGAGAATGCTCCAACAAAGGTCAAATGCTGGTGAGAGGGTGATCTTGACATGGGATATGTGGCTCATAGTCATAGCGTGATACAGTTGTCAGAATCATGCTCCTTTCTCTTTCACGTTACAAAACCATGTTTTATTTTAGTTACATGGATCTTGACGGCCAATGTCAAATGATAGCCAAGTTAGTATTAATGTCAACGAGTGTTTAAGTGGAAAAATAATTAAATTCGAGGCAATTTACAAATAAGATTTGTGAGAAAATTATGCGCTTGTGACTGGTACATACGACATCTACAGGTTCATAAGCCAACTCCATAAGACACCACAAAAAAAATTCTAAGCAGCCTTGGAGAAGCCTAGCAGTCAGGAGTACATCCACGAGGAACCATAGACACCAAACTAGAGAGGTTCGTATAAAAGAAAAGCTTCGTTTCGTACATATTAAAAAAACGAAAAAAATGTATACTCCTAAACCTTTAGCCGAAGGTGGTGTTCATTTGCTTGGAAAACCTAGTTTAGTGACATCTCTACGTACGAATTCGTAAATAATAAAATGAAAAATGTTCGATATCANTTGCTTGGAAAACCTAGTTTAGTGACATCTCTACGTACGAATTCGTAAATAATAAAATGAAAAATGTTCGATATCGGACGAAAATAAATATATTTATTTTCTTACTCTGTTTCGGTGGAGCTTCCAAGCCCAAAGGCCCATTGTAACTTCAAGGCGACTGTCGCACCGAAAGGTACAACGCAGTAACTCATATTTTAAATATGTACTATCCGTATATGGCCTTGTACTATGATGTCACAAATTGTGTGAAATCAATCGCACCAGAGAGGTGTCTAGTGAAGGTAGAAGGAGGCAAGGTAAATGTAGTTAGTTGCTAATGTCGGACGTGTTTTTTTTGTTAGTAGGTATATATAGTATGTACATCTTTGAGGTCTAACTCAGGACCGCAATGTAAATATCAACAATTATCTTTATTAAATATAATTTTTAAAAATATTGCGGTACATTTTTATAATTTTCAAGTTTTTAAAAAATTTTAAAACATTGAATGGCGCAAAAAATTTGGAGATGACCACAATATGATACACCTCGTACTTTAGAGTTCATACCCGCAATACATTTCAATATGGCAGCTATTGTATGAGAAGAAAGTTGAAATTATTTTGATGTGTTTTATGCATAGTTTGACATTTTTTTTATCTTAGTTAAGCCAGTGAGTCAAACCAACGGCCACTAGTTGATTGGCACTTAAAGAATCATTAATACTTAAGAATTGTTGTACATAAATTCATACGATATTCTTAAATTATTAGACATGATTGCTGGGTTTGAGCTGTAGAAAATTACACACAAATGCCTTTTTTAATTCGTAATGCTTTTTAATTAGATATTTAATTAAATATTATTTTATTAAGCGGGCTTGTATTGTATTAATTTTTAGCTATTCGCCATTACTCGGGATTAAATAAGGGCTTGGCTGAGAACCTAAGGAATTCTACAAATATTTGACAAAAATTAAAGATTTCTATAGAAATGTTAAGGAAGAAAGGAAACAAATATTTAAAATATTGGTGACCAANGAAAAGAAACAAATATTTAAAATATTGGTGACCGAGTTTCAAAGGTGTGGTGAAAGGCCAAAACCAAGGCCAAATATACAGAGTTTAAAATGTTAGAGTCAATATCCAGCATCAAGATTAAGGTCAAAATCAAGGTCTCCGAAGTCAAAGCTATATCCTTTCATTGTATCGTGCATTATTTACAAGCATTTTTCCTATAAAGTCAATGCATTTTTCGAATTTGAGCGTACAAAGACAACTCCATTCGAGGTAAATAATACGACGGTTTAAAATGAAGAAATTAATTAAGTGCAGCAGCAGAATATCAGATGCATCTATGTTTGTCGAAGGAAAAGAATTTCCCACTATAACGACGACAAATAGTATGTGGACACACCACTAGAATATAAACACCATTCTGTTTTATTATCTGATAACATAAGACAGCAGAAACAGTGATATACCCAAGCGTATATCAGAACTGGAAGGGATGTTTATGTAGACGGTTATCAACCACAAATATGCGGCCGTATAGAGAAGTAACTTCTGTCAGAACATGTAATTCTGGTAGTTTCATTTTAAAAGGAGGATGTAAATTTACCTTGCAGAAAACTCGGATAGCTCAAACCAAAACTTATGTTTCGCATTTTAAAAGAATTATTTTTGTGTGTGTGTCTTGCTGTGAAAAGTGTTGAGGTTTAATGAATAAACGCCTTTTAATAAACGAAATGTTTTATTATACTTCAACAGCAAAACTGATACAACAATGTTGACCGTTATATATTTATCAACTAGAAAAAACAAAACACTACACAGTGTTGCCAACAACTTAAAACTGAAGTTACCAAATAATAATTATTACATTGCCATATTTTAACACCCCCTCTCAATGTAATACAGTTCTATCTTATATCTTATCTGATACAATTATATCTTATTTCTAAGTTTGAATACAACACTTATTTAAACATCTTACAAATTATTCTTGACTTAAAGCCTTAGTGAGTATGTCAGCTGGTTGTTCACTAGTTTTCACATAATGAAGGCAGATCTTATTNAGCTGTTGCGCAAGATGGAAGTACTTGAAATAATTCAAAGTATCTCAATCATTTGCAGAGAATGCTCCAACAAAGGTCAAGTGCTGGGGGGAGGGTGACCTTGACATGCAAGCGGCGGCTCATAGTCGGGTCAGCTGTTGCGCAACATGGAAGTACCTGCACTGATTCAGTGTATCTCAATCCTTTGCAGATGATGCTCCAATAAAGGTCAAGTGCTGGCGGGAGGGTGACCTTGACATGGGAGCTGTGGCTCATAGTAGGGTCAGCTGTTGCGCAACATGGAAGTACCTGCACTGATTCAGCGTATCTCAATCCTTTGCAGATGATGCTCCAATAAAGGTCAAGTGCTGGCGGGAGGGTGACCTTGACATGGGAGCTGTTGCTCATAGTCGGGTTAGCTGTTGCGCAAGATGGAAGTACTTGAAATAATTCAAAGTATCTCAATCATTTGCAGAGAATGCTCCAACAAAGGTCAAGTGCTGGGGGGAGGGTGACCTTGACATGCAAGCGGCGGCTCATAGTCGGGTCAGCTGTTGCGCAACATGGAAGTACCTGCACTGATTCAGCGTATCTCAATCCTTTGCAGATGATGCTCCAATAAATATCAAGTGCTGGCGAGAGGGTGACTTTGACAGGGAAGCTGTGGCTCATAGTAGGGTCAGCTGTTGCGCAACATGGAAGTACCTGCACTGATTCAGTGTATCTCAATCCTTTGCAGAGAAAGCTCCAACAAAGGTCAAGTGCTGGGGAGAGGGTGACCTTGACATGGGATATGTGGCTCATAGTCATAGCTTGATACAGTTGTCAGAATCATGCTCCTTTCTCTTTCACGTTACAAAACCATTTTTTATTTTAGTTACATGGATCTTGACGGCCAATGTCAAATGATAGCCAAGTTAGTATTATGTCAACGAGTGTTTAAGTGGAAAAATAATTAAATTCGAGGCAATTTACAAATAAGATTTGTGAGAAAATTATGCGCTTGTGACTGGTACATACGACATCTACAGGTTCATAAGCCAACTCCATAAGACACCACAAATAAAATTCTAAGCAGCCTTGGAGAAGCCTAGCAGTCAGGAGTACATCCACGAGGAACCATAGACACCAAACTAGAGAGGTTCGTATAAAAGAAAAGCTTCGTTTCGTACATATTAAAAAAACGAAAAAAATGTATACTCCTAAACCTTTAGCCGAAGGTGGTGTTCATTTGCTTGGAAAACCTAGTTTAGTGACATCTCTACGTACGAATTCGTAAATAATAAAATGAAAAATGTTCGATATCAGACGAAAATAAATATATTTATTTTCTTACTCTGTTTCGGTGGAGCTTCCAAGCCCAAAGGCTCATTGTAACTTCAAGGCGACTGTCGCACCGAAAGGTACAACGCAGTAACTCATATTTTAAATATGTACTATCCGTATATGGCCTTGTACTATGATGTCACAAATTGTGTGAAATCAATCGCACCAGAGAGGTGTCTAGTGAAGGTAGAAGGAGGCAAGGTAAATGTAGTTAGTTGCTAATGTCGGACGTGTTTTTTTTGTTAGTAGGTATATATAGTATGTACATCTTTGAGGTCTAACTCAGGACCGCAATGTAAATATCAACAATTATCTTTATTAAATATAATTTTTAAAAATATTGCGGTAAATTTTTATAATTTTCAAGTTTTTAAAAAATTTTTAAACATTGAATGGCGCGAAAAATTTGGAGATGACCACAATATCATACACCTCGTACTTTAGAGTACATACCCGCAATACATTTCAATATGGCAGCTATTGTATGAGAAGAAAGTTGAAATTATTTTGATGTGTTTTATGCATAGTTTGACATTTTTTTTTATCTTAGTTAAGCCAGTGAGTCAAACCAACGGCCACTAGTTGATTGGCACTTAAAGAATCATTAATACTTAAGAATTGTTGTACATAAATTCATACGATATTCTTAAATTATTAGACATGATTGCTGGGTTTGAGCTGTAGAAAATTACACACAAATGCCTTTTTTAATTCGTAATGCTTTTTAATTAGATATTTAATTAAATATTATTTTATTAAGCGGGCTTGTATTGTATTAATTTTTAGCTATTCGCCATTACTCGGGATTAAATAAGGGCTTGGCTGAGAACCTAAGGTATTCTACAAATATTTGACAAAAATTAAAGATTTCTATAGAAATGTTAAGGAAGAAAAGAAACAAATATTTAAAATATTGGTGACCGAGTTTCAAAGGTGTGGTGAAAGGCCAAAACCAAGGCCAAATATACAGAGTTTAAAATGTTAGAGTCAATATCCAGCATCAAGATTAAGGTCAAAATCAAGGTCTCCCAAATCCAAGCTATATCCTTTCATTGTATCGTGCATAATTTACAAGCATTTTTCCTATAAAGTCAATGCATTTTTCGAATTTGAGCGTACAAAGACAACTCCATTCGAGGTAAATAATACGACGGTTTAAAATGAAGAAATTAATTAAGTGCAGCAGCAGAATATCAGATTCATCTATGTTTGTCGAAGGAAAAGAATTTCCCACTATAACGACGACAAATAGTATGTGGACACACCACTAGAATATAAACACCATTCTGTTTTATTATCTGATAACATAAGACAGCAGAAACAGTGATATACCCAAGCGTATATCAGAACTGGAAGGGATGTTTATGTAGACGGTTATCAACCACAAATATGCGGCCGTATAGAGAAGTAACTTCTGTCAGAACATGTAATTCTGGTAGTTTCATTTTAAAAGGAGGATGTAAATTTACCTTGCAGAAAACTCGGATAGCTCAAACCAAAACTTATGTTTCGCATTTTAAAAGAATTATTTTTGTGTGTGTGTCTTGCTGTGAAAAGTATGAATTAAGGGGCTCTGTAAGCCTGCCCACTATATTATATACAATGCACATTCGATTATTTTAACAATTTTCTTCTGCCGAGGAAAAATTATACCGCACAAAAATCTCCGAAAACAGCTTCTTGATACAGACGGAGAGAATACTTGTCTCATAGTATAGAACAACGGAGCTGCGATGACGGTGGAAGCAGATCTTGAAATGTCACCAGATTCTGGAGATCCAACTAGCAAATGCTATTTAAAAAATATACCATTGTTTCGTAATTATAATCCTTTCACGGTATTTTCACACTTTCAAATCGAACCTCTTNCTCCTGCACCCTTTCTTCTTCCACCAGAAGCCTGGCTATCAGATTATCCAGGGTTTGTTTATCGTCTGGCGCCGATATGAATTAAGGGGCTCTGTAAGCCTGCCCACTATATTATATACAATGCACATTCGATTATTTTAACAATTTTCTTCTGCCGAGGAAAAATTATACCGCACAAAAATCTCCGAAAATTTTTCTCAAACAGCTTCTTGATACAGACGGAGAGAATACTTGTCTCATAGTATAGAACAACGGAGCTGCGATGACGGTGGAAGCAGATCTTGAAATGTCACCAGATTCTGGAGATCCAACTAGCAAATACTATTTAAAAAATATACCATTGTTTCGTAATTATAATCCTTTCACGGTATTTTCACACTTTCAAATCGAACCTCTTNCTATTTAAAAAATATACCATTGTTTCGTAATTATAATCCTTTCACGGTATTTTCACACTTTCAAATCGAACCTCTTAAATAAATCACCCCATGTATGATTTGTTTGGTTGTTTAAAGAAGTCATGTATCAAAAGCGTTTTATACTTCTGTTGAGATAAATTATCGTAGTTTTGGTTAAATTAAGCATTTACTTATGTTTTATCTATAACCTAAAATAATTATTTTTTATTAATATGAATAAACAGGGAATAATAGGTGTGTTGGTAACGTCTAAAAATAAATAGTTCTCATGCAACATATTATTGAACTGAGTGCGCACAAATTCGGTACATTGTACCTTAGTGGTAATTTTCTAGATTATAGTCATGCTTTGTAAGCACGAGGGGGAGTAATGGCCTGAAAGTACAACTTCAGCAGGGCTTCAGAAAAGTTAGGAGTAACAGTGAATGGACTCTACAACAACACTAATCTTTAAAATAAAACACAAACAGCAAGAATCGCACTTAACTTATTATTTAAATTATATCAGTTTTGGTCCAACTTGAAGTAATGTTAAATATTTACATACACTTAACAAAAAAGTTTTGCGCCTCATGTAATTGGTCGCACGTAAACGATGTTTTCTGGGACAGAGGATGCATTAGAAAAATACATTCAAGTCTGGCGTGGTATTATNTTGGTCGCACGTAAACGATGTTTTCTGGGACAGAGGATGCATTAGAAAAATACATTCAAGTCTGGCGTGGTATTATGCACAGACACGTGTGTGTCTTCATCCCGTACTTTCTCTTCGGTCGTGAGCAACCTACTAGCGGAGAAGCCCCGGCGCGGTTTACTGTTTCACGGGAGGCAGCTCGACTGTACTACGAAGCATTTTCTCACAGACAACCGCCAGACAGCTGAGTTCCCACGAGCTTCCGTCTGCTCTTCGTGGTACGGTCGTGTTTCCTCCCGTGCGTCGCCATCAGCACGTCCATGCATGAACTGGATGTCGGCCATCTCTTCGTTGGGAAACGAGCGTGTAGCCATGGCAACCGCTTCGAATGCTGCTACGAGTGCACGCTGCTGTTGACATTCAATTTGAGGAATGGTACCTGTAACATAAGGCATGAACGATGTTGTAATAATGCAATGGTTGCACATGTGCGTACGCCATATCTCGGAAACTATTGGATTTCGGACCTATGTTTATTAGGATTTTTGTTATTATTTCATTCCTGCAGGGTGTACCCATAATATTGAAACAGTCATATATACACGTAACCTACAAAGAGAGAGAGAGAGAGAGAGAGAGAGAGAGAGAGAAAAGGGGGCAAGAGACTGGAGAGGAAGTTTAAAATATATAAAGAACAAAATTGCATATAATACAGCATCAAACATGTTAGTGAGCTGAAGAAAATTTACTGTCTTTTATATTGGAAATTGAAAATTTCAAATTAATTGGAAGTAATTTGCCAGCCCTCTTGGCTATAAAGTATACTGATAATTGTCTGCACTAATTGAATAGCTTTGTAATATCCAGACTTGACCTTTTTTTAGTTAGCTCAACTTTTAAGATAAGCTATGCAATCTACCGAGGAATAACATGAGCTTGCGACCTCCCTCTTTAAATCGAAATAACGTCGGTGTTATATCGTAATAACCAATTAGCGAGGGTATGTTATTTGCAAAGAAAATATACAAATAAATATCATACATTCCTTACTTACTCACTTGATAAAACTGAATCACAGAGTAATGCAATAAATCGGTGCGAATTTCCCCGAAGAAATAAAATCTTATACTAGACTCTGTATAAGCCATTGCACCATTAGTAGCAAAAGGGAACGAGATATCTTGTACACTGTGTGAAAGCGAATCAGAGCAAAATATAAAGAATAAGTGTCCTCCTATCGCATCATGCTGGTTCCAGGATTCTACTAATTTTTGTAAATAAAAAAAGGAAAAAAAGTATCTGAAATATTGTAATACAAAAATAAAGTAAGTTTTGGAATAATGTATTATGCATGTCGCTACCAATAAATAGTGTTTCCTGTTGGTTAAAAGAGAATTTTGCATAATTGTAACACCTTTTGATAGGAAAGTAACTATTGTCTGTTTATAATCACGCCTCAAACTGGCCAGCGTGCTTCTTAACACTAATAACACAGCTCTACAGTGAGAGCGCAAATAACACAGATCCACAGTGAGAGCGCAAATAACACAGCTCCACAGTGAGAGCGCAAATAACACAGCTCCACAGTGAGAGCGCCAATAACACAGCTCCACAGTGAGAGCGCAAATAACACAGCTCCACAGTGAGAGCGCAAATAACACAGCTCCACAGTGAGAGCGCAAATAACACAGCTCCACAGTGAGAGCGCAAATAACACAGCTCCACAGTGAGAGCGCAAATAACACAGCTCCACAGTGAGAGCGCAAATAACACAGCTCCACAGTGAGAGCGCAAATAACACAGCTCCACAGTGAGAGCGCAAATAACACAGCTCCACAGTGAGAGCGCAAATAACACAGCTCCACAGTGAGAGCGCAAATAACACAGCTCCACAGTGAGAGCGCAAATAACACAGCTCCACAGTGAGAGCGCAAATAACACAGCTCCACAGTGAGAGCGCAAATAACACAGCTCCACAGTGAGAGCGCAAATAACACAGCTCCACAGTGAGAGCGCAAATAACACAGCTCCACAGTGAGAGCGCAAATAACACAGCTCCACAGTGAGAGCGCAAATAACACAGCTCCACAGTGAGAGCGCAAATAACACAGCTCCACAGTGAGAGCGCAAATAACACAGCTCCACAGTGAGAGCGCAAATAACACAGCTCCACAGTGAGAGCGCAAATAACACAGCTCCACAGTGAGAGCGCAAATAACACAGCTCCACAGTGAGAGCGCAAATAACACAGCTCCACAGTGAGAGCGCAAATAACACAGCTCCACAGTGAGAGCGCAAATAACACAGCTCCACAGTGAGAGCGCAAATAACACAGCTCCACAGTGAGAGCGCAAATAACACAGCTCCACAGTGAGAGCGCAAATAACACAGCTCCACAGTGAGAGCGCAAATAACACAGCTCCACAGTGAGAGCGCAAATAACACAGCTCCACAGTGAGAGCGCAAATAACACAGCTCCACAGTGAGAGCACAAATAAAATAGCTCCACAGCGAGAGAGCAAATAACACAGCTCCACATTGAGAGCGCAAATGACACAGCTCCACAGAGAGAGCGCAAATAACACAGATTCACAAAGAGAGCGCAAATAACACAGATACACAGCGAGAGCGCAGATACACAGCGAGAGCGCAAATAACACAGCTCCATAGCGAAAGCGTAAATAACAAAATATTATTATTTTTCTGGGCCAAAAATATAATGTATTGCTCGAATCAACCCCTGTAACATGATTATAGTTATTCGCCCCACTCAACAGAGTAAACGATATATTCCTGTAGAGTACATTTTCAATGAGCAATATTACGAGAAGTGAACCATTAAATTAAGTAAGTGTACGTCTTTCTTACAGTTGGGAATCCTTTTGCCACAAACTATGAAAACGGTCTGAGTTTCAATTGGATTAATTCGAAAAGTAAGATTGAATTTCGATAAATTAATAATTTACTTACTTTTAATTTTTATAATTTGATTGTGGCCTGGACTTGAATTATTTTCTACATCACCTAAAATATTAGAAATTATTTATGTAATTTATTATTCCACATATTTTCTCAAATATGTAAGTAATTTTGGTGAGAAAGACAAAGAAAGACTTTACTGTTGAGACATGTTTGTTGAAAAAAAAACCAATCATAAGGAATTTTTTTGCCAGTTGTAATCATACTTGATCAAGAATTTTTTGAGGTATAGTGAAAATGTTAAAGAATATACTTTCGAGGGTGTACCTTCCAAAACTAAGAACGATTTCTGCTATTAGTTAATGGATTTAGTACTTCAGGAAACTGGGTTTAATTTTTAATTGTTTTAATGGAGCAGAGATATAACTATTTAATTTAGAATCGCACCAAAAATGAGTAAATATTATCTCAATAAAATTTTAAGTTTAAACCGAAATAACTTAAGTCACTTGAAAAGGTTTCTCATGGTTTCCAATTAAATAGTTGCTCCGGTCCTAACTGCAGTATGCGGAGTTTACGAACTTCTGGATCATACTCCACATATTTAATATTTGAAAGTTTCCAAAGTCAATAAAATAATTAATTTGAATCTGCAAATGTTCATTGTACTCAACAAGTAATCAACTATCGGCCCTTTCGGCTTTAACAACTGGATGGCGCCACTTGGGAAATAGACGGCGTCATACCAATTCACAACGACGCCAAGCGCCAAGCGGCGCTTCCACAAAGAAGGCGAAAATAAACAACTAAAATAAACACATTTCTAAACGCCTACGCCCTATTCTTCACGCGGCGAAACGTTCTGTCTATAACTAACTTTCTGGGACAGTAAAAATATCACCTATATTACGATGGTGCAGGGGATTATCGCAATATATTAATCCCGGCGTAACATACCTTGGCCGTCTCGTTCGAAGGCCCCACCCCGAAGCCTCGCTTCCAACAACTTCACTTCAAAGCAGCAAAATAAATCTATTTTCGAAAAAAAAAAAGAAAAAGAATAAAAATACAGAAAACGAAAAACATAATAAAATTAAATACAATTAAAACAAACATAAAAAATTATAAATACATAAAAAAATTATAAATTTAATTTAAAAACTTAAAAACGTATTTGAAAAAATTATATTTCATTATACACTAACGTTTGTGAAAAGAAAACACCAAGAAGGATACATGCGATTTAAATGAACTCTGTACCACAGATTAGGTACATGAAAATACACATTTTATTATGATTACAGAAATGTACATGATATCTGTCCTTGAGANTGTACCACAGATTAGGTACATGAAAATACACATTTTATTATGATTACAGAAATGTACATGATATCTGTCCTTGAGAATTCAGTATGGTGGGAAGTCCCCACGTGCTGCAATCACTGCCCCTAAACGTCGTGGAATGGAATCAAAGAGGACCTGGACATGCTCCTGGGGAATCTTCCTCCACGCGGTTTGTATACGAGTCCACAAGGCATCAACAGTGGATGCTGGAGGTGCATGACGAACAAGTCGCCGATCAACCATTTCCAAGACAGGTTCGATGTGCAACATGTCAGGCGAACGTGCAGGCCAGGGAAGCAGTGATACCCGTAGTTCATTGAAAAAGGCTGGCAAATACCTCGCCACATGTGGCCGGGCATTGTCCTGCTGAAATATGGCATGTGGAGTCACCTGAAGGAGGGGCAGTACCTTGGGCTGTAAAACCTCCCTGATGTAGTGGTTGCTGTGCAGATTGCCCTTAATACGTAGGAGTTGAGATCGCATGTTGTATCCAATAGTGCCCCAAACCATCACACTTGGCGTTTGTCCACTATACCGCTCCACAATGCTGGCTGCCAGATTGCGATCACCACGGTAGCGTCTAACACGTATTCGGCAATCACTGTAGGACAGTTTGAAGTGGGACTCGTCCGAAAAAACTACAGTTTGCCACTCAACAGTCTGAGGCGTTTGTGGTTTCTGGAAGCCGACGTAATGGTATGCGTGCCACCAGTCCAGCCCGCAGCAGACGGCGTCGAACCGTCGACGCATACAGGTCCACGTCCGTTGCCGTGCTCCAGTGTCGAGCCAACACTGTGGACGAGGCTGTACGGTCCATTACGGCCATGCGGAAAAGATGGTGGTCATCCCGTGCTGTGATCACATTGCGTGGTACAGTACCAGCTCGTCGCTGCCTACGACCCTCTTCTATCCACTGGTGCTACACACGCATCACTGTCGTAGCAGTATGCCCTGTACGAGCCGAAATGTCACGGTATGACAAAGCCGTTGCCCGGAGACCGATCATTCTGCCCCGTTCGAACTCACTCGAATACTGATTTGGTGCCCTTTGACGTTGAAGAGGCATATTAGCACTTGCTTTCTCTTCGTTTGACGGCTCTTCACGGACTGAACTTACACTGACTTTCCGGTCAAACACGGGAAGGCGCTGCTGGACCTAAGTGTAAGCCATCTCTCTACAATCGTAATAACTAATTTCTGGTACACTGTTCTATACATCCTCCGAATTTGGATTCAATCGGGCCATTANTCTCTACAATCGTAATAACTAATTTCTGGTACACTGTTCTATACATCCTCCGAATTTGGATTCAATCGGGCCATTATTTCTGGGTGTTGCAATTTTCACCTCCAATAGTGAAATTACTGAAAATCATATCCATATTATAAATTGAGGAATGGTGTACAAATAACAATAAAATTACTTTGACATGGATTAAAAATAATAACTTGGTGGTGGTAATAGAATTAAATGAAAATGTAAGCATTGCATGAAAATCTCAAAACAAACAAAACATTAAATACATATTTAATAGAAACATTACTTTTAATTAAACTTCTACTCTGTAACTGTTATACGATGTATATCTATTCCAGTGGCAAAATCTTCCANTAACTGTTATACGATGTATATCTATTCCAGTGGCAAAATCTTCCAAAGTTGCGGGGCGAACTATTAAGCTAACATGTTTCATAATCCAGTGCTTTCAGTATAACACATTCACATACCAATTTTCCTTCAAGTCGCATGATCCTAAGATAGGGGATAGCACCCAAAAATCTAAAATGGTCGCCGTTTTACAAATACATCCAAAATTTCTAAAAACTGCAGAAGCCTGGCGTCCTTAGCAAGGATTATTATCATACGGAGTGTGGCGAAATTAGTTTCACGGGTACAAAAGATTTTTTTAAATTAACGTGTTGTGATCATCCCCTTTTTTGTCAATAAAAAGGTTCTCACAGTATGGTAACACATGTTCACAATGNTCTCTACAATCGTAATAACTAATTTCTGGTACACTGTTCTATACATCCTCCGAATTTGGATTCAATCGGGCCATTCTTTCTGGGTGTTGCAATTTTCACCTTCAATAGTGAAATTACTGAAAATCGTATCCATATTAAAAATAGAGGAATGGTGTACAAATAACAATAAAATTACTTTGACATGGATTAAAAATAATAACTTGGTGGTGGTAATAGAATTAAATGAAAATGTAAGCATTGCATGAAAATCTCAAAACAAACAAAACATTAAATACATATTTAATAGAAACATTACTTTTAATTAAACTTCTACTCTGGAACTGTTATACGATGTTTATCTATTCCAGTGGCAAAATCTTCCAAAGTTGCGGGGCGAACTATTAAGCTAACATGTTTCATAATCCAGTGCTTTCAGTATAACACATTCACATACCAATTTTCCTTCAAGTCGCATGAATGGATCCTAAGATAGGGGATAGCACCCAAAAATTTAAAATGGTCGCCGTTTTACAAATACATCCAAAATTTCTAAAAACTACAGAAGCCTGGCGTCCTTAGCAAGGATTATTATCATACGGAGTGTGGCGAAATTAGTTTCACGGGTACAAAAGATTTTTTAAAATTAACGTGTTGTGATCATCCCCTTTTTTGTCAATAAAAAGGTTCTCACAGTATGGTAACACATGTTCACAATGNAAATTAACGTGTTGTGATCATCCCCTTTTTTGTCAATAAAAAGGTTCTCACAGTATGGTAACACATGTTCACAATGTTTTGAGCACGACTTGAATTTCTTCTTTGAACTGCCTAGTTCACAAGGCGTGACTAAGTAATTTATAAATGAGTGTTAAGTAGTTACATCAATAAAATATTTGTTGAAATTTAATCATGAATAGTATCAAATTATTGGTTGTGGCGTAGCTTGACTTTGTAATTCTTAGCCGAATTTCCAAGCGCATGTAACCGAGTAGCTGATATTTCGGTTGGCAACAACGCTGTGTTTAGTCTGGCCTTAGTGAATACGTCGCTGTTCGAGAGCCACGCTGCAGCCTCGTCGTTTAATAACCCGCGTCTCACACGTTATTGAACTTTGTATTTATTTCTTCCTGATTCAAATTTAGCAGGGTTTATTGAAAAATGTGACAATAGAAGCTTTCTTGATCACTGTACTCATCATTACAGACATTATATATGAACTAATTACGCTTAATTACGCAGCAATTGACTTTATAGAAAATTTTATATATANATCATTACAGACATTATATATGAACTAATTACGCTTAATTACGCAGCAATTGACTTTATAGAAAATTTTATATATTAATTTATTCTCACCTCTTTTATGAAAACCAGGGTACACGTATATACTATCATAAACATAAAAATGAAACGTAATGCNAATTTATTCTCACCTCTTTTATGAAAACCAGGGTACACGTATATACTATCATAAACATAAAAATGAAACGTAATGCTTCAATAAAGAAATATTTTCAGTATTAACCTTGACTCATCTGTTATTTCACTAAAACGAATCATTTCTGTATAATGTCTGATACAGCCTTTTAATGTTAGGGCTGTGGCCGTTTTCCAATCGGCACTTTTTGTTAACAAAATGGTTACGTGACCCATTTTGTCAACAAAATTTATGACGTATTTTTGTAATTTGCGTTTTTCGTTTTGTCAACTTAGAAGTTGACAAATNCCATTTTGTCAACAAAATTTATGACGTATTTTTGTAATTTGCGTTTTTCGTTTTGTCAACTTAGAAGTTGACAAATTATTAAATACAAATGAATAATTCTCCACCATATTAGTTTTGCCTGTATGAAAAGTTAAAAAATACGTATATGCGAGGTTATTGGAATAAACAAATGTGACTGCACTCATAATAATTATTTCACAAAGCAAGTTGTGAAATATTGTTGAAATAAGTATTTTCTCATAAAACAACTTAAGTAACAATTTCACTTTGTTTTATAATGTTGATTTTAAGTTTTCAACGCCCGCGAACGCCTTTATTTTAAGACTTCATAGAATTTTAATTTTGGAATAATGATAACATCAAAGTAATGGTAGCATGGTTTGCTAGACAGTTGAATGCCGTGGTGTTCCGGCTAAACCTTACAAAAAGCTAAATAAAATTACGGAAAACGAAATTTGAAACGTATTGGAACACGTCCTCAGTCCCACTTGCCATGTTGAATTTTCCATTTTTTTGCCATAACATGATTTTTAATGAAATTATTGAATATATCTTATTATATGTCATTAACATTTAACAAATGTCTTCAAATACAGTCGTCAAATTTTATCCTCGCGTTATTTGGCATATGTGAAACGNGTCATTAACATTTAACAAATGTCTTCAAATACAGTCGTCAAATTTTATCCTCGCGTTATTTGGCATATGTGAAACGGCAAGCAACTACTGATAATTTAAAAATGACATTCCACTAATTACGCCATAACTTGTTGATAAAAGTTCAGAATTTATGTTGAGTTTACAGCGTCCTTAAACAACTGAAATGAGCTAGAAACCAGAATTTTAACATGGCGTCTGAGGTCGAGACTTAGGTCTCCCGCCTACCTGGGGTTTTTTTCCGCGTTTGAGGCCGCGAATAACGGGATTGATAAGGGCGACACTGCCTCGTGCATCAAATGCCCCATCGCCGCTAAGCGCAAGTCTCTGAACTGGCGTGCTGTCGCGATGCGTGTCCTAAGGGACTTTCAGCGGTGACCATGTTATTTTATTGGTGGAAAGTTTGTGGGAAGATACAACGAAGGGCCGTTGAGTAGTGTTGTATATATATGATGAGTGTCTTTTGAGACGCAGCACCTAGAAAAAGCTGTTTTCAGTCGTTTCGGGTTACTCTGAAATGGTGTTTCTAATGAACGTGGCGTCTNACGCAGCACCTAGAAAAAGCTGTTTTCAGTCGTTTCGGGTTACTCTGAAATGGTGTTTCTAATGAACGTGGCGTCTTGAAAGTACTCAACAGCCCTCGTCTGAAGTGCGTGTTCCTTTCCTAGATCAGCACATCGGTCGCACGTTTAATAGTTTCGTGAGAAAACGGGTTTTTAAAACACTACGGAGCTCAGTTCAAGCACCAGGTAGGCGGGAACCGAGTAGTTATAAAGTGACCAGGCCTTAGCTGAACGGCCTGCTTGATCACACCTTCAAACATTGAACCACGGCACGAGTGTGATTGCAATAACACGTTGCGAAAAACAGTTGCACAATCCCCTCCACCGGCCAGTAAAGGGGGTCGAAGGGGGCCGAAAATATTAAACAACTTGNCCGAAGGGGGCCGAAAATATTAAACAACTTGCCCGATATAGGCCAACGTAACACTGGGAGTGAGGTCTCTTGTCGTCGGGCCACTGGAACAAGAAGACAACTGAAGATGGGTGTGTCCGGCCATCGTTAAGCGCATCCTAGAATCAGCCTCCGGCAACATGAACAAGGTGGGGTCTTTCCAATTAGATTGTAATAGTAATGGCGTGAGGTAATAATACTTTATACTATTAATTATCATATTGGTGTTCCATTTAAGCTCCCCCGATCAACAGTCGCATAAATAGTTATTATATAATCCTTTTTTAACCAACTCCATCTTATACTGCTGTGCTCTACCTAAACATGACTCATTATTTAACTACGCCCNACGGCACGAGTGTGATTGCAATAACACGTTGCGAAAAACAGTTGCACAATCCCCTCCACCGGCCAGTAAAGGGGGTCGAAGGGGGCCGAAAATATTAAACAACTTGCCCGATATAGGCCAACGTAACACTGGGAGTGAGGTCTCTTGTCGTCGGGCCACTGGAACAAGAAGACAACTGAAGATGGGTGTGTCCGGCCATCGTTAAGCGCCTCCTAGAATCAGCCTCCGGCAACATGAACAAGGTGGGGTCTTTCCAATTAGATTGTAATAGTAATGGCGTGAGGTAATAATACTTTATACTATTAATTATCATCTTGGTGTTCCATTTAAGCTCCCCCGATCAACAGTCGCATAAATAGTTATTGTATAATCCTTTTTTAACCAACTCCATCTTATACTGCTGTGCTCTACCTAAACATGACTCATTATTTAACTACGCCCNTATAATCCTTTTTTAACCAACTCCATCTTATACTGCTGTGCTCTACCTAAACATGACTCATTATTTAACTACGCCCATTACCCCTTTCAGGTACGAATTTACTTAAAAAGTAAATTCATAAGAGAGTGTTTCTGGGACTTTGCGATAAACGCAAAGTAACAAAAACAGTTTCCTGCCCGCCTCTTCTCAAACCCGCTGACCCAGTGTATTCTTAGCACAATATATTCCGGTAGCAGTGGTGGTTCTGAGTGGTGTGGAGGGGGAGTGTATCCTCCCGATGGCCCCAGCTTTAAAAATGCATCAACCGCGTCCGGCTGCCACCAGAACTGGGGTAATGAACGCGGTTGCCCTCTAGCTCGGATGGCCAACGCCCGCTTGCAAGCCGCATCGCGGGTACGGGGTCCTTCCAGATATACATGCTGATCAAGGCACACAATATCGATGCGCATACAAATCCAACGAAAAAAAAAATGTCTTTACAAAAAATAGATTTTTGATCTTTTTCGAGCCAGCTGTGCGAACATAAAGCAATTTTTACGTGCTGGGATGTGCCATGGCTTGGGAGAAAAACTAATATAGCCAGAAATACTATTTAGCAAAATCTTAATATCGACGAACAAAGGACGAAATTCTATGGAAACCGAATAATCCATAAACACGACAGTCCAAAACTAAAGAAAATGCATAACGTTATATGATAAATAAAGGTGCCGCTGAAACGAGGAACAATTCTACAGAAATATATCTGTTCCGAAAAAATTCGGCTGCCTTAATATCGATTTAAAAATAATTTTTTGGAGACGATTTTATTTATATTTACTTACTAGCTTGTTGGAANGATGTACCGCAGCCACGCTGACTTTCTGCGCCAAATACTTTTTTTATGTACCTATCAGTTGCACGCCGCAGATGGGTTCCAAGATGTTTCCGGGAATTCATTTGGACTATAGAAAGGTCCTTGCAGTGAGCGAACTTTTGAAACGTAAGATATAGACATGAACTGAACTATTTAATATGTCTTGAATGGGTTAGATATATTGACAAAATATTTGAATGCTGATGATTATTTTGTACAGAAAAGATTAATACAGTCTATAGTTGTCGATTTTATAAAAATAAAAAGTCACTTTTGTGAAAAATTTAGGATATAAACCACAATNTAATACAGTCTATAGTTGTCGATTTTATAAAAATAAAAAGTCACTTTTGTGAAAAATTTAGGATATAAACCACAAGTTCAGTAAATATCCCATAATTATTCTTAACAGAAAAATTAATATTTTGTACAACTTTATGATATTATAATAAATATACAAAACTTAAAAGAACATATTTAGCTTTGTTATTATAAAGTTTTACAAAAGGCAGTTTTATGTTTTTTTTAAAATTTACTTTTTCATATGTACTGATTCCTTGATTTCTACACGTTATCTTCCGAAAAACGTTCAACAACATTTTATNTAATACAGTCTATAGTTGTCGATTTTATAAAAATAAAAAGTCACTTTTGTGAAAAATTTAGGATATAAACCACAATTTCAGTAAATATCCCATAATTATTCTTAACAGAAAAATTAATATTTTGTACAACTTTATGATATTATAATAAATATACAAAACTTAAAAGAACATATTTAGCTTTGTTATTATAAAGTTTTACAAAAGGCAGTTTTATGTTTTTTTTTTAAATTTACTTTTTCATATGTACTGATTCCTTGATTTCTACACGTTATCTTCCGAAAAACGTTCAACAACATTTTATNAAATTTACTTTTTCATATGTACTGATTCCTTGATTTCTACACGTTATCTTCCGAAAAACGTTCAACAACATTTTATTCAAAACTAATGTATTGTCAAGTATTACCAAAAATACTGGTTTTGCTTTTGATTGAAAATATAAAAGTCAATATAAACAACCGTTGAAACATATTAAGAAGTTCCAGTTCTGGTCTTGATTTAATGTTTCAAGATTTCACGCATTGCGGATTCTTTCCACAGCTCTTAATACTGATATTACGTTTGTAGACTACCCTGCTCCGAGCGGGTCGAGTTACGGGCGATTGTCTACAAAAAATGCATTATTTTATATTTGTACTATTAACCGTTCAATCTGTACACGTTTCTTGCAAGTACTCTTTCCTCACATTGATTTGTTTTAGATCGCTTAGTTTTTTGACATCGTGGCACGTCAAAATTACAATTTTAGTGTTTTTTTGNTCACATTGATTTGTTTTAGATCGCTTAGTTTTTTGACATCGTGGCACGTCAAAATTACAATTTTAGTGTTTTTTTTTTGAGCCTACAGACAAAATAAACGAAAAAATTTGAAGAAAATTTAATAACAGTGACTGTAAGGCCATATTTTATTTGATTTTAAGTTACGCGTAGCAAAACTTATTTTACAAAAAAAAAAGTAGACTACTACAAATTAATACAACATTAATAGCGTGGTTTTAAACATTCCTTCGAGGAACTCATGGTATCTTATTTCTATCTGAATTATGTCATTCCGGAAAGTGAGTTAGTTTTTATTTTTTGCGATTTTCACAGGCCATTGTGTGAAAAAATATATGCAGCCTGAAAATTTTCGTGCGAGGAAATAGTCCTTGTACGTAATGTCCTCAAGTTAAACTGCAAAATGGTAGCCACAACACAAACAGAATCAGTGTACACGATAGCGCACCTAAGCACAGGAAGGTTATGTCGCCCGGCTACAAGGCTTAGTGCCCAGTGTTCTTCTGTCATGGTGTTCACTGCTCCACTTGATGCCTGGTTTATATACTACTGTCACTGAACACGAAGGCTACATCTCACTGGCTGTGGCAACTGAACAAGCGATGTGGCGACATTAGTACAGGACGCATCATAAAAACGTGTTATTGGCAACACCTCAAACAGTCAATTAAATCAGATCATAAAAGCGTTTGATACGAGCCCTGACCCCGTTTCCTTTTTCCGAAGACCTCGCCTTAGACGATACGTTAAGCCGCACACAAACTGAAACCAAACGAGTGGATGTACTCGGGAGAAATTTCGTCAAGTTGGTAATTTGCAGAGTTTCGCCCCTGGCCTCTCACGCTATTGACATTACAGCTGTCCAGCGCAGAAGATGGACAAATGTTGGTTTGCACCCCCCCCCCCCNAATTTATTTTTAAATACCGGACGATAGTCTTCTATAATTTTAATGATACACGGCAAACCACCTGGTGGAAATTTCACACAACTGTTTTTTAATTCTACGTCACATTTGTGACAAACTTATGATGCTAGTGGGATATTAACAATTTTCTTATCGTGTCGATGCTTTCATTATTAGCCATGAGGTAAGTGGACCTCAAGCCATTACACCGTTCAGCCTTCTCCCGCGTAAGCACACTGCCTTAGATTGAACGGCAAATGTAAATTAAACCTTTATTGTGTGGGNCCGTTCAGCCTTCTCCCGCGTAAGCACACTGCCTTAGATTGAACGGCAAATGTAAATTAAACCTTTATTGTGTGGGCAGTCTTTCACGTATCACAAGTGTAAAACATATGACCATCATAAACAATTTCATGCGTGTTAAAAAGTTGCTAGGCACAGTTTTATATCTATATTTATGTGCATATTTTTTTTAAGTGAAGAGGTGCTAAATTTATATCTGTGAATATAGTTTATGAGTATACAATTCCTCAGTTTTCTTTCGTTTTCTAACTGTAATTTTGCTAGTGCGACTTTAGTAGGCCTATTCCTGGATAAGTAAGTAGTTTCACTTTTATTTCCATGTTCTTGTAGAATAACATTATCNCGACTTTAGTAGGCCTATTCCTGGATAAGTAAGTAGTTTCACTTTTATTTCCATGTTCTTGTAGAATAACATTATCGTAGAACAAAATAATGGTATTTAGGGGGCTTCATTGAATGGTTGTGCACCAGTACTGAAATGAATGCTATTAAACAATGTTTTACAACGTGACTCCATTATGGAGAAAGGAAATGATTGGCAGGTAATCAATATACGTTAGGTGTCACTTTTGAAGTTTCACTGTCATTTAATGCGGTAAATGTCAAATCGAGTGCTGCGTTAGGTAACAGGATGACATAAAAAAGCTAGAGTGAAAAAAAATTACATTACCTTTTCAATTCGCATTCCGTGCATTGTTTCAAGTGAACTGTAAACGTCAAGTTTTGTAATCAATGAATGCGGACGAAAAAAAATAAATATATTTTGTGGTTGCTGAAATTATTTTTGTTTAAACAGACCACGAGTAATGTTTTGTAGTGTTTAGAAAATAATTTATAACACTTTTACTACAAAACTGTGTTTAAAAAATAAGCGCTATATTTGAAATTGTTACCAGAACATTATTGTAACTGCAAAATAATAAGGTTGCTAACGCGATATATTTGCCAATTACTGCTTTAACGAGATATTTTGTTTCTGTCATTAACAAATATTTCTAAGTATGCTTTGCTATCCCGCTTTCTGCGCTCGAAATTTGCGGTTAGCGATCTGACTTGGACAAAAAGTGTGCCATCGAATCGGCATGAATCTGATGCAAAGAAGTTGAGACACTCCACTGGGCATTTTTCATCATTTTGTACACACTATTTATTGAAAATTCCTTTTAGATAATGAGCTAATGATATTTTAAGTAAATTGTAACATGTTACTATGTGGAGACANATTTATTGAAAATTCCTTTTAGATAATGAGCTAATGATATTTTAAGTAAATTGTAACATGTTACTATGTGGAGACATATCAGGTGTCTCTTAACATCGCGGTTTTGAGAGCCGATGAGGGTGACGGAGGTAGGTGGGTATGGAGCAGCGCTGGAATGCAAGATCATAGGAAATTGGAGATACCCGAGAAAACCCGCCGAACAGCGACATCGTTCGGCACGATTCTCACATGTGAAAATCCGGGAGCGACCCCGCCGGGAATCGAACCCACCTCGCCTAGGTGGGAGGTGATTAGTTTGACTAGTACACCACTTTGTCCCCCATATTACTCTGTAACATATGATAGTCCTTTATTTCAAACATCAGTGCATTTCAGGATGTCTCACTGCTCCGTTCGTAAGTACACTGAAGAGCCAAAAAAATTGGTACACCTGCCTAATATCGCGTAGGGCCCCCCGAGCATGCAGAAGTGCCGCAAGATAACGTGGAATGGACTCGACTAATGTCTGAAGGTATGCAGGAGGCAATTCACACCATGAATCTTGCAGGGCAGTCCACAAATCCAATCTGCGCCAATTTGAGAAAGGGTTGCACGTCTGTCACGTTTAATGATTCTCATCAGTTGTCGTTTGTCCCGTTCTTTCACGATCTTTTTCCGGCCTCAGCGATGTCGAAGATGTGATGTTTTACTGGATTCCCGATATTCACGGTACACTCGTGAAATGGTCCTACGCGAACATCCAAATGTTATCGCTACCTCGGAGATGCCATGTCCCATCTCTCGTGCGCCGACTCTAATACCACGTTCAAACTCACTTAAATCTTGATAACCTGCCATTGTATCAGCAGTAACTGATCTAGCTGCCGACCGCATCGCGTTACTCTGATTGGTTCCATACCTCTGTTATTTGCATACGCACGCCTATACAAGTTTTTTTTGGCTCTTCAGTGTATATGCCCTTAAAATTATTTTTATGCTGCACTAACCTACTTTCTCATAAATGGAATATAACAGTAATATTGAATTCTGGTACATAATTAAAACTAGCAAGGAAATAAATATATTTCTCTAAACAGTGTTTATTGACGCTATTTGTGTATTAACGTTAGCAAATATCGCACGCTTCATGATTTCATATATTAATTTTGTATAAATATGAATTGAACAAAGATAGAATGAACATTGATAGAAATGTACGCGGTGTCTTGTAGTCTAAATAAATAAACAAGCACAGTGTTGGCGCATCGTAGCAGAAAGGTTCAAGATTTATACAATTAAAAATAATAGGTTTTTTTTTCACTTAGGAATATCACTTTGATTCGGAAATATAAAGCTGTAGCACTGTTAGGGGCATCAAGTGCCCTGAACAGTAACGTACCTCTTAGGGTAAGTTACTGGGCAATTTTTTTTCCTATTTATATATCTATGTATATACATAATCGGTGCAATATATCTTGTGGTTTTTACCGTCGTAACAAAGGTTAAATATTTTATTAATGAAAGGAGGTTTACACTCGTATTTACAGATGTGAGCGGGTCAAAAATTCTGTTAGATTTTTTCCCCCAAAGCGTTTAATATTAATTGACCACTCGTATTTAGGCGTAGAAATATTTCTAAGTATATGCATCAGCGGATGAAAGGACTCGTTCGTTGGATTACGAAGAGAATATTGAAGACACGTACCAGTTTATATTCCTATAGTTATCAGACTGGCCAACCAAGTAATCGTGTGCGAAATGTTAGCTTTAAATACCTGTAAAATGCAAAATGGTATCTCGGTATGCCGGAAAAATGCAAGGAATTGCTAATACCAAATAAATCTTTGTGCTCAATATAGTGTTTTTTTTTAAAGTTAATACGTACGCATTTTCCTGCATTACGTGTTGTGATTTTATAAATCTTTTTCGTCCTCGGAACGTGGATGGCTCGTGATTCTGAAAGCCCGATGTTGTGGATTCGATGCGAGAGAAAAAGATGAAACCCTCCTTCCTCTTATAACGAAAAGAGGTAAATATATATTATTCGTGACTGCATTAGATTCTGGTAAAATAGTAGAGTGAGTTTACATTTTCTAGGTGTTGTACAAGCTAAAATAATACTAAAAGTAAAGTTTACATCCTTTTGAAACGGAGCGTGTTGCTAGGGTAAAAGGGACAAGTAAGTACTCGACCAAGAAACCATCCCGGCATTCATGAGGAGTGTATTTTAAAGAAATACAGGGGATGGACAAAATAATATGAACGCCATGCAATACAGTACATTTTGTTGCATGTTGGCAACACTGCTTCCGTGTAAATAATGCGACGTGTATGTATTGCACAGTTTACGTGCCAAGTCTTGTAGGTTATATTTGAGTGTATTATACGCTTTGTTCTGCGACGGTTAAAACAAGCGATCGGTGAAATATGTGATCTCTCAGACTTCGAAAGAGGGCAAATCGTTGGTGCTCGGTTAGCGGGAGCGTCTGTGACGAAAACAGCTGAATTTTTTAACTTTTCACGAGCGACAGTATCCACGGTAATGACAGCATACACAAAACATGGTAAGACATCATCGGCGAAGAGGAATAGTGGGCGAAACCCAAAGTTAATTGACAGAGACCGACGAACATTAAAAAGAATTGTGGCCAGACAACATAAAACTACCGCGGCAAAAGTGACAGCAGAACTCAATACTCACTTGAGTAATACTGTTTCGACAATAACAGTACGGCGGGAGCTCCACAAAGCTAACATTCATGGAAGGGCTGCAATTGCGAAATACTTTATAACGGAAGCCAACGCTAAGCTGCGAAAGAAGTGGTGCCACGATCATAAAACCTGGACACTTGATGATTGGAAGAATGTGGTATGGTCCGATGAATCATCGTTTACATTGTTTCCTACAAACGGCCGGGTTTATGTATGGAGAACCCCAAAAGAAGCCTACGATCCGGACTGCCTGCTTCCTACAGTCAAGCATGGGGGAGGTTCCGTTATGATTTGGGCGGCTATATCGTGGTATTCAGCTGGTCCTCTCATTCACATCACTGGCCGGATTACTGCGAATGAATATCTCGACATCCTCAATGATGAAGTTCTTACTATGACTAGCATATTGCTGCCAAACACTGCCATATTCCAAGATGATAATGCGCCCATACACACAGCCAAAAAGGTTCAGTCTTGGTTTGAGGAGCATCAGAATATCATCAAACATCTTCCCTGGCCAGACCTCAACATAATTGAACCGTTATGGGGAGTTTTAGAGCAGAGAGTGAGGAGCAGATTTCCATCTCCAACATCATTGAAGCAATTGGAGGATGTTTTGGAACAAGAACGNTGAAGCAATTGGAGGATGTTTTGGAACAAGAACGGGACAACATTCCGTTAGAAACTATTCAGACACTCTACGAATCTATTCCGCGAAGAATTGCAGCTGTTCTAAAAGAAAATGGTGTCCCAACACCCAATTAATAAATAAATATTGTGTATATGTAAGGTGTTCATTTTATTTTGTCCATCTCCTGTATATTCGGTCGAACTAGTCGAGTATCGAACCCGGGTCTCTCTGAATATGAGTTTCCCCTGGTGTTAACTTGTGCGTGCAGATAAAATATGTGTTTATTATCCTACAAATTAAAGTTGTCGTGTGTGAGAAATAAAACATGCTGCTGGAGCGACAAACCCCCTTCCCCCAAACATGCCTTCCTTTGGGGCCTTCACTCAGCTCTCCAGCGGCCAGTGCGTTAAGGAAAAGTCCAATTCAACACCTGGTGCAGCACGGCTGGACGTGTGCGCGAGCTCAGATTACGACTGCACGGGTCTCTCTTTTACTTCTGTAATGTGACTCGTGAATACTTCTTTAAGTAAGGTTTTATCTTAATAGATTTTTAGTGTGTCTATCAGTCTCGCCTGCAAATTGGGATATTTCGAGCTCTCTCTGTGTGCCTGTGTGTGTTTGACGTATAAGCAAGTGGAGAATGTGCCATTTTTAAAAAATGATTTCTTAGTTTCACTGCATCACAAAGTATCTTTGGTTTCACTGGAATTAAGAAAAAAATATCACATTGTATTTTTTATACGAGAAAATTAAAACAAAGGTGGAGTTCGAGCCAGAATTTATTTACATAATATTTTTACATAGAATTAATTTTATACATTTGAAATTGATTTGCATAACTTTAAAAAATATCGCGGCTTCCATAATGCACTGGCTGCAAAATGCTTAACTCTTTTCGCACTTGCGAAGTCTTTCCTTATATGTCTCGACGAGTTTGAAAAAAA
>NQII01000479.1:307200-365463 GCA_002778355.1 Clitarchus hookeri
GGGGGGGAGGGATGAGAGCTATATGCGCGTGTCTTTGCTGGAATTCGTATTATGGTATAAATATGCATGGTGGACTAGCATCTCAGGAATAAAACTATGCTCTAGTTCGCGCAATTCATAAGGAGTGAATACTATTGACATCTGCGGGATTAGAGGCCGTACATATACATACACATGTTCGCGTGTCACTTTTCATTAGGCTAAAGTCACGTAGCAGTGTAGTGGAACCCTGGAGGAGGAGAGTGGGGGCGTTTTACCGCGGATCAGATATATCTCTTAATGGAGAGAGCGCCCACGAATGTATGAAAATACAGAAATTTTGTTTCCCGATGATAACTGTTTTTTTATAATTTTGTACTTGTGGTGGGTGAAGCTTTACGTTTTGTTATGGTGTGATCAGGCCTTAGCTGAACGGCTTGCCTGATCATGCCTTCAAACATTAAACCTGGAAACGAGCGGGATTACAACAGCACCATTTGGTCGTCGACCATTGCGAAAGAAGACAGTTGCAGAAATCCCCTCCATCGGTCAATGAGCGAGGCCGCAGAACCACGCGCTTTATATAGGCCGGCGTAAC
Source organism: Clitarchus hookeri (assembly GCA_002778355.1). Classification (NCBI taxonomy): domain Eukaryota; kingdom Metazoa; phylum Arthropoda; class Insecta; order Phasmatodea; family Phasmatidae; genus Clitarchus; species Clitarchus hookeri. Next base: position 307,778 of record NQII01000479.1, read on the forward strand.
ACCCGGAACAGCTTCTTTTCGTCTTTGGTCCTTTGGGCGTCGACCCGACCAGCGAAGCAGACCAGGAAAATGGGTGTGTCCGGCCGTCGTTAACCGTCTAGTAGAATCAGCCTCCGTCAACATTAACAAGGTGATGACTTTCCAGTTAGGTTTAAATAAAATNTCGTTAACCGTCTAGTAGAATCAGCCTCCGTCAACATTAACAAGGTGATGACTTTCCAGTTAGGTTTAAATAAAATTGCGTGAATTAAACGTAATAATGAGTTATCTTAAATTTAATGTAAAGCTACCCCGATCAAAGGTAACATAAATAGTTATTGTAAAAGCTTAATGATAATAAAACTCATCAGATACTGTTGTGCTCTATCGAATCACGAGTCATTATTGAGCTACCACCCTAGCAACTTTCAAGTACGAATTGGCTGAAAAGTTAGTTCGTAACAGTTTGCTTCTTCTCATGATATATGATTTTTTACCTCCGCAAATTTCATTATTTGCGTGTATAAAGAGTTTTATATGCGGACACTGGGATCAAGAAATATCGTTGCACGTGGAATAACCATATGGATATTTTTTCCCGCTACCTAAATTTCCTAATGTTCTGATTTTCAACTTGGGAGGAAATGTTTTCTAATGATGAGTGTCAATGCCTTGATGGGAGGGGGGGGGATGCATGGGATCCTTCACTGTGCATTTCGCATACCGCGAGGGGCGGAGAAATGGTTTTAACTCTGTTTATGGGGTTTTCGAGCCATGCATACTTTAAAGAAAGCTGCATAACGCATCCGCACACGACACATGGTTTTTTCCATCATGTTGTTTAAACTAATATTTTGGTGAGGGGGGCAAACATTTTGTCAAGAGGAGAAAAGGGAACTCGGTGTTGGATTTTTCGTTAATATTTACCCCGAAACACGCTCTTTGTATCCTTCTTTCTCGTGACATATACAGACTGAGTATAAAAAAAGTACCCAAAATTTGAAGGTCTATAATATAAAAACCAAATAACCTACAACCTTGATTGAACAATCAAATGAACGGTGAAACCGTGAAGTTTGTTTACTATACAGTCATAAATGTTCAATGTGACCACCACGAGCGGCCCGAACGACATCTGCGCGATAGTAAAACTCGTTCCACGCTCTTGTCAGCATGTCCGGTGGTACGGTTTGGATAGCGTCCGTAACTCTCGGTTTGAGGTGGTGAGAGGGTAGCGAGCTTGCATTTGGCACGTCAATGTGAAGGGGATGGTCTGATGTTTCCTTTATGTGCCGAGAGATGACACTGCGAGCGTGCCGAGTAGAACTAGGTGACAGTGCCGCGTAGCTTTAGATGACAGTTGAGCGTAGCACTAAGGAGTCCACTTGCCTAGATGTGGCGCGCCAACAGAACAAATAATTCAAAGCACGTAAGAGCGTAGAAACATTTATGTGACAAAAACAAAATAAATAAACACTGCATATAAACAGATGAAAATGTATGGTTGTTTTATAAGCACTCATAAACTTTTAAGAATTACGCACATTATGAAATTATCACGCATTAAAGTATCTCCTATATTTGGCATAGTCCTTTAGTAATTAATATTTAAATACAATTTTGTCAGATTTGAGAAGTAATAATACAGATACAAATTTAAGGAAAGGTGGTAAAAGTATTGTGCTTTCATTTCCATTTACCCGAACAGATTTGCGTTATATATATATTATATATACATACATTTTAAAACAGCACATACAATTTTTGAAACCCTTCTTTATTATACTTTTTTTTATATACTATTAAAAAAATATATATAACATAGAAATTTTACACCTTGGTTACGAACCAGTTATTGATTACGTGTCTCAGAAGTGAGAAGGAAATGTAGAACGATAAGACCACGAGAATAAATCTGACGGAGGTTCTAGCCTTCCTTAAGGAAGCAGCCCTACAAGGACGCATCCATTATGCGCCCGAGCCATCTATTTTCGCTCAGAAGACCGAGTCTCCAGGGACGACAGCATGATGAATCTCCGCCTGGCTACTTACTTTCCGTGACGCTATTCGCTAGGTGTGTCTGTGCATTTAATTTACTATATCAGCTCATTTCCTTTCCATTTCACCTTAATTTGCCGCTTAAATCTTAAAAAAAAATATATAGTTAAAACGTTGTGAAAATTCATGATGTAACAAATCGAATCGATCACATAAAACCGTGCTGGATACATGAAGTTTTTGCCTGTGTATCAAGCACTTTACTCGAAACTCCAAAAAATGGGAATAATACAGGTATATCTGGGAATTTAAGTCTCCTTTTCAAGGGTATAACATTTTATCGCTTAGTTTTGTAACATCAGAAATAATAAGCAGCAAGTGTAGTCATACTACTTCGAAGAGTGCACATTATAGCATTCCAGCAAACATTTCATTAGCTACCGTAAGTAAAATGGAGTTTGTGGTAGAATAACTGCTACTTTAAGTAAGGGAATTGGCAAGAAGATGTGCAAGACATGCCCACTAAGTGTTTCTCTACTAAATCGACGCGTTGCATTACTTAGAAGAAAAGTTGAAGAGCCTTCTGTGCAGGCGTATTTTTGTTTTTGCACAACCCCGTAATAAGTTTAATTAAAAAATCCTGTAATTAAAATTAAATACTTTTTTATACTGTAACTTTTAAGGCGATGATTTGACTCGCACACATGTCGCGTTTTCTATGAGGGGAACATTTTANCTTTTTTATACTGTAACTTTTAAGGCGATGATTTGACTCGCACACATGTCGCGTTTTCTATGAGGGGAACATTTTTAGCACTTTTAGGATCTTTCCCTATAGTGAATGAACGCACTATGCAAAAGGGGACTGAAAGTTTTGTTAAAACNTTTTAGCACTTTTAGGATCTTTCCCTATAGTGAATGAACGCACTATGCAAAAGGGGACTGAAAGTTTTGTTAAAACAAAAGCTTGTTATATATTTTATATCTCTTCTACAGCCGAAAGTGTTTGTGAGATCAAATGGCCGAGAACTGTGTCATCGAGCGTAGCTGTGAAGGCCGCCTGCAAACCACTGTTCACTGTGACGTAGCGTAATGGTAAACCACTCAATTAGTACTATGGAGGACCTGGGTTCGATTCCCGGTGCGACCATCCTGATTTCGGGTTTTCAGGTTTCTCCGAAATCATCCAAGGCAAATTCTGGGATGGTTCCTTATACAGGTCCTGACCGATTCTTTCCTTATCCTTGGTAAATAGTGTTCCCTTACTAAGGCCTTGTTCTGTTCAGGGGTACTTGGAAACATGAAATAAAAACACTAAATTAATAATATAATAAATAGCATCTGCTACAACAAAAAGGAGCATCCGAATGTTGTGAGCTTAGAGATAGAGAGAGATAGAGAGAAAGAGAGAGAGAGAGAGAGAGAACAAAGTAGATTTCGACTGACTACCACCAACTTCTATAACATCTGTTACACTGGCGCCTCACGTTTCCGTACAGTTTGTCGCCTGACACAAAAGGTCAATGTTAAAGTATAATCACGTACAACGAAAATAGTTTTCAGCAATGGGGAAGAAAGAACAGCGAATGAAAAAAAATGGACTTCCCCAGCCGTGAACATTGTCTTGTTTCAAGACATGAGCGAGCTCTTGCGAAATTTTCGTAATTTGCTATTGTCCAGCATAAAATATTCGCCGAGACGTCGCTGTGGCTACGCGACACCAGAAACAGCACAAATAAACAAAATTGAAAGGATTTCTAACTGCGGAACAGTTGAGGTAATCTGAAGCATCTAGAATTCAAATTTAAAGCGATTCTGACTGCACAAACATAGGGATCACAGTCTAGAGTGTACGTTTTCGAACACAACGTGATGAAATACTTCTAACACAGGGAAAGTTACAGCAACAAAGAAAACATACGTTAATGAAAAATAAGAGACAGAAGGTTTACTAGATGTTCCCAAACATACCGTACTGACAGAAATGGTTATAAAAGTATCAAACTAAAAGTACATATATTTACAGAAAAGGGAGGAGTGAGTAAACCTGATCGCTATGCCCCATATCGCATCATAACTAATTTGTTCTTGATAGATATTTGAAATCCTCCCCAACTTCTGCCATTTTACAAATTTTACAAAGGCTAAGTCTAAATAATTTTTACCAGAAGAGTGACACGGGCGTTCAACATTGAGAGCCCGAGTTAAAAAATAGACCACGTAAATTTTTAACAACGTAAATTTGTAAGGAAATTTTAGCCTACTCCCCAAAGAAAAGAAAGTTGTATGAGCTCACTTTCCTTTTTTTTTGTATTTATGCGTGTATGTATGAGTGTGCCCCCGTTTCTCAAATGACAGCCCTATAAACATTTCAGGTTAGTAAACCCTATTCAAAACAATAGAGTGAATACATTTGAAGTTGATGCTCTGAATACTACCACCGCAATGCAGTTGATGACACGCTAGCTTATGATATGAAGTTTTCTTTGTTCGAGTCCCGGGTAAGGCACTTATATATTTGCGATTGTCTCACTATCGTCACATATGTTTCTGGTTTCATCTCTTATGATATTGCTGTCAACGATACGTCAAGGACTGCCTACCATCTAAGCTTTTAGGAACTTCTTTAAAAATTATTTGCACCCATGCAAAGGAAATAAGGCTTATTCGTTATATCAGCAACTTCTTGTTTTTATGTTGAGCAGACGTTGACGCCAGTACAAGCGATTAGCAGCAGCACGGAGCGGATCGCCTGTTTGTCTGGAGAAAACGGCAGGTGCCGCCAGAAGTCCTAATAGCGAGCGACCTTGAAGCGACCTAGGTTGTTGACACCTAGCTCTGCAAATAACGATATTTTTAAGCAACTACCTGAACGTACCTTGCGTTTCCCAGGTACGATTAAATTAATTAACATTTGGGAGTAGGAGGGGTGAGTGAGTGAAGAGATTTGGGGGGCTATTAAAGGTCTTGAGAGCCGACGAGGGTGATCGAGGTGAGTACGGAGAAACGCTGGAATGAAAGGGCGGAGGAAACGGGAGATCCTGGAGATAACCTGCCAGTAAGTGGCATCGTCCGGCACGATTCCCAGTTGCGAAAATCCGGGAGTGACCTGGTCGGGGATTGGAACCTGTTCGCCTTGATGAGAGGCGAGTAGTCTAACCGCTCAGCCACCGCGGCCCCAAATATCCGCCTAGAAGTGGTGAATGCCAATGAGATATACACGAACACGTTTTTGGTGTTTCAGGCCCAATAGGGAGCCGGAGCCAATTTTAACCTACTCAGTATTTAAGTTAGCACTGTAGGGTATCCCTGCCAAATTTGGTCCAGATCCGTTGAACAGAGCAGAATTGTATAGAGAACAAACACACATAATTACATACAAACATTCACTTCTATATATATGTATATATATATATATATATATACGATATATGTTCTTTAATTTTGTTTCATTGCTCAATATTACACTCGTACTAAAAGTCTTCTTTTTCTTAATATCTCTTTGCTGCTAAATTATAATCTCGTATTAAATTGGTAAAAGTATTATTATTTAAAACCACGTATAGCTTAAGCCCTACACGAGCTGCCTTTTTACGTTTTCCGTTAGTTAGGTGAACACTATTCGCCTTTGACAAAAGCTTTCCCATTTGTTCGTGGAAGTTTACTTGCGCTGCAGCACACGAAGCGACGCGAGCTATCTTCTCCATAAACACGCTCTAGTCTGTGTCGAAACACGTGCTATTACGTCACACACTGTTAAGGTAGCTGGCGGTGGGAGAAGCCCATAACCGTTTAACTCTGCAGTAACCGTTTAGCAAAGAGAAGACGTGTCCTTGCTCTCGGACTTATCTCGTCTTTACTGCTCCAACTTGGGAAGAAGAAGAGGAATCCTAAACCTACATTTAATTCAAAATTTATTTTCTGCTAATTTCTTACTTATTCAAAATTTTCCGTGAATATTTTTAAATGGCACTTCATATAGTTCGTTTTCAATATTATTAGCAAATATACCGGTGTTCTGTTACGAAAATAATTAATTTCAAGAAGTTCACGAGTCTATGACAACGATTGTGTATACCAGGGCGATTGCCTATTTTAAGCCAAGTAATTATTCAAATACCATTTGACAAAACGGCTTCAGTTAATGAGCTTTTGTTTATATTTTTCGTCGCAACTTCAGCAAGAAATTTTGTTAATGCAATAACGTATTCGTATAGATTCATCCAGTGACAATGTCTATCGTGTCATTACGCAATGGGCGAGAGACGAATTGCTGTAAGTTTTCTATGCAATGGCTGAGGGAGGAGTTGTAAGTTTTCAGAATTTACACGCATTGTGGGGGAGAGAGCAGTACTGATCCATAAACTTTGTACTCACGTAAAGTTATTTCAGTAAAAGCGTAAAGTACGGGCTGTTTTTTTGTAGTTTAAATTAAGCACGGCTTATTTAAAAAAAAATCATCAAACGTATTTGGCAGGAAAAATATATTTTATGCATGCTATCTTCGATTTGTGGCAGGAACTTTCATCAAGGAACGACAAGCTGAATATTAAAATATGGAGTTATTTACGAATAAAATCATACACGTGAAAATATCAATCAAATGATTTCAGAGTCCCTAATGTACATACTTTCACCAGCAAAAGATTGGTTTTTCTATGCTTTCTGTTATGCCGTGCACTTAAATATGATAAACATAAGGGAATAATAAAGAAAACATAGTTTTAAAGATGCAGTATCAATTTATATTTCGTGACTGCAAAGTAAAGAACAGAGTTGATTCTACCCAAGAATTTTTCTACAATAAACCATTGTCAAAATCTCCCATTTTTAAAGTAGTAAAAATACAAAATGTTAAAAAAGTAACAAATGTTTCCCACTTCCGGTAATTATATATATATGTATATATATATGTATATATATTCCGTGTTTTCAATGTTTATATCTTAAAATTAATAATTGTTATTTAATTTACAGTAAATCATTTTATTTGGGACCTCCAGTTTATATTACACTTCTCGCACTATCCATTGTTAAAATATCTCCCTCATATATAATAGAAAACAAAATATTAATTTTTAAATAAATTTTTTGTTATATTTTTATTATAACATAATATAAATAATTGAAAATATTGAATTACATGGATAAGTTGGCATTTATTTAGATTCTTTAATTATATGTATGCAAGACGGTAGGTTTTATCATTCACTTGCCGTTCACACTAATATTTTAGTAATTTATTATATACCTGGTAACAAAATATTAAAACAATTATCTGAATCACGATATATTTTTCCATGTTAATTCGTATACAAAATATAAAAATGTGAATGTTTTAATTCCTATACTTCTTTTAGCTCGGGCAGTATAATGATTTATGCAACTTGGTGAGCAAATATTTGCTGCAGTTTTTTATTAAAAAATATAAATATTTACAAAATAAATACAAATCTATGAATTTATTTGTAACACACAATTTTTGAGCTAGAAAAATCAATAATTATTTTTTGCTATTTTTATGTTTAACAGGCTCAATATTATTTTACACATGAATAATTTTGTTTTTGTGGTAAGATATGTTTGTTTGTTTTGAAACAGAGTCCATAAAGTTAATGTTGTTTTTTGACAGTATTTTTATTTGGCAGCATATTAATAAATTTTTCTGTTTTTATATTTTGTACATGTGCTTACAAGACACATTTTTGATCTTTGGCGCAGCTTTAAGTGGCAGTNATTTTTCTGTTTTTATATTTTGTACATGTGCTTACAAGACACATTTTTGATCTTTGGCGCAGCTTTAAGTGGCAGTATAAATTATTTTGAATTGTAACCCCAGTTATTTGCTAGTTTTTAAAGAACGTTCTTAAGTTAGGTTTTCGAGAAGGAAGACATGCATCTTGTTACGTTGCGTTAGTCAGCCAGCCTGGGTAGGTGGTTCACTAGGTATTAAATTTAGATTTTTCGTAGGGAAGTCCGAGTTCACATCTCTGAAATTGCAGGCCGTCTAATAGAGACGAATACGCAAAGTGTTGTGAGTAAGAAGTAGACCTATATCGCCTTCCTCCACGTAGCTTTCAGAGAGGTTAGCTAGAACTCGTGTGACGTTTGTTAAGGTACCTTTGAATTCTATGCTAGCACCGTAAGCCGTGTGCTTAGGGAAGATGTCACCCAGGGCTTCTGCCCATTCGGAGAGATGCCCCTGTCGTCGTACTTAATCATCGGAGAACTTTAATATCTTCTAAATTCTACGTTTAACCACTAATTTCAGTTAAGTTGTTTTTCTTACGTACTCGGCATTTTCTGACATTTAGTAATGCAAACTTCAACTGAATCCTTGCTATGTCGCTAGCTAATTTATCAAGCTTTATTTTAAGTAATTATTTTTGGAAGGATTATTAAAGATAATTAAAGATTTCCGGCGTGATTTTTGAACATTTTAAGTATTTTAATTCTTAAGCTTTACGAGGGAATTAGTGTTTCAAAGGCCTCTACCCAAAGCAGAATATTTCAATAGGGTTGTCAATATTTTCAGTGCCACAGATACTTGACTGAACTGTAATGGCATAAGGATGAAGTATTTTGTATTTCTGGTAAAAGTCAAGTAATTTTGAGCACAGATAAACCTCCAGATAATTTTTAACACAGTCGTCCATTGTTATCATTGAGTAGTATTAGTAGTAGCAAGTTTTCTCCTAGTGTTCCTATTTGTGTATGTGTTTGTCGTGTCCATACATGTTTTGCTAGCAGATTGCAGTGTTGCTGTGTGTACAAATGGTACACGTTACTACAGATTGGTAAGACAAAGTGTGCGTGTATTCCTATTTACAGCCTGAACGGGCCGGGGCAAAGTAACCCGCCAGACTGCCTTCATGCGTCGCTACAGTGGATTTGATTTCCAGTTTTCATACGGTTTTATGTTACCAAGGGGTTAAAGGCGCAATAATTATTGTTTTCAATAGGCACACTTATCTGGTAGTCAGTTTGGACGATGCACGGTATGGTATTGGACCTAAAAACCTGGCCAATAATGTTTTTTTAAACCGGTTCCCACCCCTTTGTTAGGTTTCTTCGAAAAGCCAGGTAGCTACAGCAACAAAGGGTGAAAACCGCAAAGCGCTAGCGCGATTCACCGCGCCACGTTCTCAGTCGGAAGTTACCCTTCGCTTAGAGTGTTGTGTGATTTGTCGATTTGCTCAGATTTTAGTGGTTTTATAAACTCTTGTGGTTTTATGCATAAACAATTTACTGGTTGTTTTTGTGATTAATTCTTCTATCCCAGGTATGTACTTTATGTAACACTACTTTTATGTAATGAAAATATAATAAATTTGAGTCAGCACGGCTGACAACATAGGTGTGTTCAACTGTTTGATATATGTGTACTTTAAAATATTTACTCAGGGTTTTTTTATGCTTCTGAACATTTCATAGCTCTGAAAACTACTGTATAACATAAAGTATTTAGTACAAAAAACATTTATAAAAAAACAGCCTCCCGAAACCACCCCTCTTTTTTAATGATTTTTTTGGTTCATACCCTACAATAGTAATTTTTTGTTTATTAATATTTAGTTTTCTTTTTTTTTGTTAACAGGGCCTTCTGGATTGAGGTCTATGACTCCAAATGAGTTATATACCATTATGCAAAGGTCAAGTGAATCAACATTTAATGGAAAGCTTCCATTTATGGGGCAAGATATTATAAGTAATTATGATGAGGATGATTCACTGCTACCTGATGTAAAGCAAAAGCTGTGCATTATGTCCCCAACCTTGCACAAGGTACTTCGGCATGGGACCGAAGTCATTAGGGAAGCAATTATTCCTATAGGACAGTTATCCGAAGAAGATGCCCGAAACAAACATATTAGGTTATACCGATTAAATTACACAAGAAAATTTTCGCATGTGACCTGCAACCTGGATGTCCTTAATAGGCTGCTTTTAACTTCAGATTAGGGGGTTAATACAGGGATGCGATGCTTTTTACATATAAGAAAAAAAAGCCATTATCATCTGATGTTCAAAATCTGTTATCAGAAAGTGACCTTATAAATGTAAATGTGTTAGAATATAGTAGTAGTGACGAATAAATGCTTCGTTTTAAAACTATATTGTTGTCTTATTATTTTTCACTCCACAATTTAAACAAAATGATGTTCTGTAGCTGTTAGTGGCATAAAACATTTTTGGCCAGGTTTTGGGACCAAATACCACACTATCCGATGGGTACTTTCGCAGCTAGGGTTGACACTCTACCCAGAAAACCTGTTACACGTACTACAGTGGTCGCAACGTCATCTTTATATACACAGAGGTGTGTAGAACCCTTTTCTCTATCAGTCTATCGTGGTTTTGCATTACGTTTTTGTGCCACACCTCACACATTATAGGCCGTTGTTGTGTGTGGACGAGCAGTGTCAGTGACCAAAATATGGCACGCCAAGTGCGGCCACGAGAGGAAAAAGTCGGTTATTTTCTTTATCCAGTGAAGCAAGTATTTCATAAGTTGGAGACAGCACACTCCAAAAATCTCAGGCGTACCATCTCTATAAATTACTAGATTTTAGAGTACTTAGCTGAGATGGAATAAACGAGGACATTACTACCAACGCAGAGGAGAAATAACCATGGCAACGAGTCGCATGTATCCAACATTGACCTACCCCAATATTACACAACTGCCAAAGTCACATGGTCAACAGTGATGAAAGTGTTTGTTCATATCTAAATTTTTTTATGACAAGCACTATTATATGAATAAAATAATTTAGTGAATTTTAATTTATTAAAACTGCATTACAGATCGTTTAGAGGAAGTATACATACATCTTAAAGCATTTGCTTACAAATCAGTTTCCTAACCTAAAATCCAAATCATGCCTTTTTCGCTAGACGTGTAGGCAAAAAAGCAGTTCAATATTGGGACACGGAGATTGGTTGTGCGCAGCCAGAGAGATCGGTCTACCTCATGTTTAGTCTATGACAATACCATTTGAAACACCCATGGCTAATCCAGGTGCCACAAGCCAAGAAACAATGCTGCAAGCATTTATGCAACAAATGTCTGTAATGTTGCAAAATCAGTCAGGCCGAAAAATTAGCTGGAACATTGCAGGGGCGGACAAGTGGGTTAACCCAGGACATGAAAAAACAGTCACGGGAACAGGGTAGCCAAATTCAACGAGCTAGGGAGCAGCTTAACTGCCAAATTGATTCAGGTATAGGAGGAGGTGGATACTATACGTAAAGAGCTAGCAGCTAACAGGGAAGAGTTCTAACTGGTTAAAGAGCATTGCACACTGCAGGTAAGCGCAGTGGAACAACGAGTACACTTGCTAGAGGGGAAACCGGCCTCCGCAACTGAACCTACTCACGTCAACGAGCTCGTAACGAACCAGATGGATTCGTTCGTTTGCCACATAGAGAGCAGACTTGAACAGCTGGAAAAGGCTGCAGATGTCGAGCGAACTAGAGTGACTGACAGCATCTATAAAGTGGGGGAAACGATCGATCAGCTAGGGAAGGTTGTAGTAGGCATGCAAAACATGCAGATCGTTGCCAGTGCTTCAGTAAGGTAGAAAACACAACCAGATAGCACCAACTTCACTTCGCCTACTGTTAAACTGAGACCGGATGCAGGTACAGTAAACCACTTTGTCCAAGAAACAGAATGTTCTGATGAGTATCTTGCTGCACCACCCCTCTGGGCCAAGCAGTGACTCAGGTTTAAAGGAAATCTCGGAGAAAACCCAGTCAACGTCGTCATTAAATTCGAGGAGTATGCTATCCTATTTTGCCTACCAGGCAACGATATGCTGGCTGCTTTAACCTTGCTTTCTATTCAACAGTATACTACTGGTGAGAGGTAGTGAGTACCACAGTCACAAACTGCCCAGTATTCAGTCACAAGTTCCTGGAGAAATTTTGGAACAAAAATATTGAAGGGAACCTGAGAGCCCAGCTGTACACCGAACGCTTTTTCCCAGGGAAAGGGAAAAGTCTGGCGACGCACATTTCAGAGGTATATGAAAGGTCGCTCCCCTCACCCCGCCTAACAGTGATGACGAGTTCGTTGCTATGGTGGTGTACCAGCTACCCCAAAGGCACCAGACGCACTGGACTGACAGGCAGGATTGCCATCTTGTGTCATCCAGAGAAGGGCTGTTAGCCTTCGATCAGATCGACTGTCCGCAGAGAGAGCAAGCGAACCGCGAGGGCGGAAAACGTGTGCAGAGTGAGTGAACGCCACCTCTATACCCAGGCCACCAGCTTCAGAACTACAGGGGTGCTCACAGACAAGATCAGAACCCTAGAGTAAACACTTAAGTTGTGGAGTTTTTCGAGTCCTACCAATTGCAAAACCAGGACCGTAGACGGGACGGCCAGCATTCATACCGTGGGAGGAAGATGAGACGGGGCGTCTTATTTTCGTCAAATTCTCCGCCCGACAGCTACATACAACTCGCCTAGCAACTCGTCTAAAACCTTTACTATCTACGTCCGTAATTTTCTTAAAATTTTGCGAAATGATAAGCAATTACATGAAGCAGATGTGGAATTGATGCGGTAATACCACGTCGTTTCCCTGCGCTGCCCTGGGCAAGGCAGTAATGGTGGCCGGTCAAGTTGGGGAAGCGCCGACGTTGAAGATGCCGCGGATGGTCATCATGCCATACACAGAGATGTACAGCCGGTGCGGCGAAGAGTCTCCAAGCTCGCCGCTTAGCAGCGCTTGTGTCACCGTGACGTGTTGGAGCGTTGTCATACGGAAGCACCGCAGCAGCATGTGGCGGTATTTACAAGAAAATAAAACTATTTTATTATACACTGAAGAGCCAAAAAAACTGGTACACCTGCTTAATATCGCTTAGGGCCCCCGAGCACGCAGAAGTGCCGCAAGACGACGTGGAATGGACTCGACTAATGTCTGACGGTATGCAGGAGGCAATTAACACCATGAATCCAGCAGGGCAGTCCTCNGGAATTGATGCGGTAATACCACGTCGTTTCCCTGCGCTGCCCTGGGCAAGGCAGTAATGGTGGCCGGTCAAGTTGGGGAAGCGCCGACGTTGAAGATGCCGCGGATGGTCATCATGCCATACACAGAGATGTACAGCCGGTGCGGCGAAGAGTCTCCAAGCTCGCCGCTTAGCAGCGCTTGTGTCACCGTGACGTGTTGGAGCGTTGTCATACGGAAGCACCGCAGCAGCATGTGGCGGTATTTACAAGAAAATAAAACTATTTTATTATACACTGAAGAGCCAAAAAAACTGGTACACCTGCTTAATATCGCTTAGGGCCCCCGAGCACGCAGAAGTGCCGCAAGACGACGTGGAATGGACTTGACTAATGTCTGACGGTATGCAGGAGGCAATTAACACCATGAATCCAGCAGGGCAGTCCTCAAATCCAATCTGCGCCAATTTGAGAAAGGGTTGCACGTCTGTCACGTTTAATGATTCTCATCAGTCGTCCTTTGTCCCGTTCTTTCACGATATTTTCCGGCCGCAGCGATGTCGAAGATTTGATGTTTTACCTGATTCCAGATATTATTGGTACACTCGTAAAATAGTCGTACGCGAACATCCAAATGTTATCGCTACCTCGTCCCATGTCTCGTGCGCCGACTATAACACCACGTTCAAACTCACTTAAATCTTGATAACCTGCCATTGTAGCAGCAGTAATCGATCTAGCTGCCGACCGGATCGCGTTACTCTGATTGGTTCCATACCTCTGTTATTTGCATACGCACGCCTATACCAGTTTTTTTTCTGCTCTTCAGTGTATTTCAGCCCTCTGACTGGTTAAATTAAAAATGTAATCTTTTAAGTCCCTGATTGAGGGAGGGGGGAGTTATATTTTTTGGTGCAATATAAGCCAGGGTAAGCTGTAGGCTCATGGAGAAGCGGCTCCTGGACTTCAGGTTAAGATAATCATTATGAGACCATTCTGATCATGGAAATGGAAGGGAACATTTGGAAGTCCCTCGGTAGTATGAAAATGCTTGTAGAATTTTTCTCTGGACAGTGTTTGCTCTTTTTATGGATTGTAAATGTCTTTGAAAATAATGAGTACAAGCCAAAGTATTTTGCTATATAAATTGTAGACAACATATTATCATTAAGGAGAGACCTTCAAAGGTTTTTTATAATTGTTATATAAAACTTCTTGTATGGCACCCAGTTGTTTATTATATGAAAAATATATTATATTAACAAAGAAAACTCGTCTTAATTTTAAGACATTCAACAAATACATATACTCTACTGAAAAAGCTGTAATTGAGATGTTTTGAAAAGTTTAGTTTCGCTCCTTTGTGTCACAGGGAGTAGCAAAGTATTACTACGGTAGACGACCTACGCGAGGACGGCACTACAGTGAGGCGAGAGGAGAGGAAAGTGACCGCGACGGGGAACGTTCTGACGGTGGTCGCAGACGCAGAACAAGTCACCCGCCAGATGCGCAACAACCCACACCTCCTGCTCCACCTGGACCAAACCAGCATGTCCACCAGGGAGCTCAAGTTTCAAGCAAGCAGGGACCGAATACTACCCACAGTCAAGGGCAGCGACCCAACCAAGCCAATCAAAGTGACGGCGGAAAAGTAATCTCAGAAATGCAGTTTAATCAAGAAACTGCAGGCTATGTGGCGCACTCCAGAGGTGGGTATTTTGCAATCCAAGTACCACTTGACCAATTCACAACTGTTTTTGTGGCCACACCACCAGGAATCGAGCTACCAATGCGGTATCTTCTGGCAACGCATATATCGGAAGTTAAAATAATAAGGATCAGAGATCGATTGTATTTAATGCTACTAATTTGCCATCTCTGCCTACCATATCAGAAGCACCTGACATGCCCGCCGCAGAAGTTAAAGAGGAGATTACAGCTATTGTAAGGAACTGATTAGTTATAGCAGCTGAGAGGAGGAGCAGACACGCAAATAAGTCTAAGTTAACTGTACTAAAGCCAAGTAAGTTAGTGCTGGTAAGAGCCGTTAACGTGAGCAAGTACTGGGATCACCTCACGCGTAAACCGATGCCTCAATTCGCCGGCCCGTACGAAGTGAAGAGGTCAGTGCACACTAATTACTACTAGCCTGTACAGCCTACCACGGGTAGGCAGATTAAACTTAACTGCGCTTCGACTATACCGTACTATGCTGACACCAGACTGTTAAGTGATTTTGTGCAGAAGTTGATTGAGCAAGACGCGACGAACAGGCGAGGCTAAGCGCTTTGATGTAGGCTGGTACGCAGAGGCGCAATACGATATTGTTGCTTGGAGGAGTTTTTCAGCGTGGTCATGGTAACAACTAGCGAAGAGTAGATACCGCAGCCCCAGTTTTGCCACGCATCGTTCAAGAAGCCACGCACCTGTCCTATTAAAGTCAGCTGTGAACGTCGGCGCTGTTTAGCGAATGTAAGTCAACACTGCACGAGTGAACTGTACACGAATGAGAAGCGGATGGGTGTTGAGTTACGGACGCACCAGTAGTTGGATAATTTGCCTATAAAACTACCAGAACCTGACAGGAGAACGAGCTGAAGCCTGCCTAGCGAAGTACTTTCTGCCTACCCATGCTTGTTACATGGTGAGAGGTACTCAATGTTTCCCGGACCATTGGCACCAAGTGTTGATCTGAAAGCAAGGAATTCTGAACGGTTGTTGCTATCTAGTTAATTGAACCACTATAAAGCGCTACAGAGAACAATGAACTTATTATGATCATGGCTTAAATTGTCGTCATTACCTTGATTACATCAACAATGGTGGCCTTTATAAAGTTTACAGTGGCACTGACAGCAACGGGTTCTCTCATCTGCAAATTGCATCAGCTATGATATAAAACCAAGAATGTGCATGAAGGTACCTTGTATTACTTTTTTCTATTTTAACGCTTATAACATACTAGCTGTGCCCGCGGTTTCGTTCGCGTGGACTACAGAATTATTGTTGAGGTTTTTTTTTACAATACAACAATGTGTTTTTATATAAGTATTTACAAATTAAACCTTAAAGACAATATGAAACTTCCGTTTCATTGTCACGAAAAAGTCTGAAACGCTTTGCTGTTGCAGAATGCCGAGAAAACGGAGATTTTCTTCGAGGCATTTTGAATTAAACAAAAAATCAAAACAGAAAGAAAAACGTGGTTATATATTGAGAAAAAAAAGAAAGAAATTAACAAAGAAGAATATTAAATCAAATTATTATACAAACTAATTTACAACCAACTATTAAAACAATCCATGATCTTACTTTTATATTATTACTTCCTAAGTACAAATTAAACAAAACAATTAAATTCGGAAAAACGAACGTAGTGATAATTATGCCTGAACTGCAAACCTATCAGATAAAAAACATAAACTGTAACCTACATACCTAATTACTAAGTACTAACCAACTAAACAAAAATAAAATACAAATTCTTATATATACAAAAATGTGTTTTTATATAAGTATTTACAAATAAAAAGTTAAAAAAATATCAAACCTTATTTTAAATAATTTATTATCCATGAACTTACTTTTACATTGTTACTTCCTAAGTACAAATTAAACAAAACAATGAAATTCGGAAAAACGAACGTAGTGATACTTATGCCTGAACTGCAAACCTATCAAATAAAAACATAAACTGTAACCTACGTACCTAATTACTAAGTACTAACCAACTAAACCAAAATAAAATACAAATTCTAATAGATACAACAATGTGTTTATATATAAGTATTAACAAATTCAACGTTAAAAACAATGTGAAACCTATTTTTAAATACCTACTTTCTAGTATTAACCCACCAAATTAAAAAAAAATGAAAATTATTCAACCAACGTATATAAGCTCAAACAAATTCCGTGCAGGACACGACTGTTGCGAAGGGAGCTGACCAAGCGTCTGAGCCGCGCGGCATGGTAACTCGTAGACGTGCACAGTTCGGCTGTTCTCGGTAATGCTCGGTTCGGCTCTTGTTCGGTTCTCGTCGGGTGACCGCNTCAACGTTAAAAACAATGTGAAACCTATTTTTAAATACCTACTTTCTAGTATTAACCCACCAAATTAAAAAAAAAATGAAAATTATTCAACCAACGTATATAAGCTCAAACAAATTCCGTGCAGGACACGACTGTTGCGAAGGGAGCTGACCAAGCGTCTGAGCCGCGCGGCATGGTAACTCGTAGATGTGCACAGTTCGGCTGTTCTCGGTAATGCTCGGTTCGGCTCTTGTTCGGTTCTCGTCGGGTGACCGCCCGACGAGATTGCCGCCCGCACTATTACTTCGTTTTCGCTCGGCGTTTTTTCTGGCTTTCTTTCTTTTTGTTCGGCTTCTAAGGGTCGTATCGTGATGTTGAATAGCCTATAACCTTATTCAAGAAATGAGCTATCAAATGCAAAAAGAATTTTTCAAATCCGACTTGTAGTTCCAGAGATTAGCGCGTTCAAACAAACAAACTCTTCCGAGTTATTATATTAGAATAGATTTGTAATCATGTGAACTTGTTAAATTTGTTAATCACTTGAATGTAACAGCTCGCTATAGATAAAAAAAAAACAGGAGTGGGAAATTCGCGAAATCCAAAATACATGTTCCAAGGTTTCATTTTCAAAAAATATTGCTTTATTGATTTTATTGAAGTGTTCGTGTATTTAAATATAAATTTGTTCCACAGGACACAACATGTTCAATATATTTGAAAATCAATGTTCTCAATATCGAGCAAGGATTATAAAGCTGAGCATCTGAACAGCTAGCATATCCGTGCCACAAGATATTATTATGTGGAAGATGTGCATTATCCAGTTGTAAGCAATCTCGCGGGTTGGTTTTAGTCCAGTTGAATCGTCTAGTTCATCTATAAGACGTGCAGCGTTGTCGAAAATAACTTTTTATGTAATGCTGCCAACATAATTGGATATATTAGTGAGTGTTTACTTTAATATACATGCAAATGCTTACAGGTAATTTATGGAAGTTCAAGAAGTTACTGATATTAAAAATAAGGCTACTTGCCTCAACATGGGTGCAATCAATTTTCAAATGAGTTCTTAAAAGCTGAGTTGGTAGTTAGGAATTGACTTATTTTTGAAAGTAATAACATTAGAAATGAAACCTGAAACGTATGAAACATTAGTGAGACAATTNTAGGAATTGACTTATTTTTGAAAGTAATAACATTAGAAATGAAACCTGAAACGTATGAAACATTAGTGAGACAATTACTAATATACACATGCCTTACCCAGGACTTGAACCCAGAAAACCTCGCAACTTCGCATAGTAAGCTAACGCGCAATGGACTGCATTAAGGAGATCGGATTCGGAGAATTAACTTCGAATTTAGTCAGTCTAATATTTCAAATGATAAGGTTTACTAACCTGAAGTATTTAGAGGGACGTCATTTTGGGAATAATCCAGTGAGTCACTTAAAACATGTAAGTTTACATGACCTACCGTAGCGCTACGCGTGTGAAGAATTAGGTGGAAATCGGATAGTTTGGTCCCTGAGAATGCACAAAAAACTTTATTTTCTTATTTAACGCCACTGTACAATATTTCTAAAAAAAAGAGGCTCTATACATATGATGCTTCTAATGTATAATATATGCATACAAAATTGGTTGAATTTGGTTAAGTTGCTTAATAAATGTGGAAAACTTAACTAAATTATTTATGACACCACCGTTTTGATCATCGTTGTCTGACCCATATAAATCATGAAAGTTTACATAGACTTCTGTATCATTTATAACGTGCACAGTTTGGTATAAATTAGTTGAAATGTTCTAGTGCAACATTTGGTGGGCATTGGTTGATTGGTCCTCGAGATATGGCATAAAACCTCCATAATTTTCATGAGGTGATCTTCAAAAAAATAGCACAGAAAACTAAAATGATTTTATAGCTGCCATTCTGAAAATATGTGTGTCATTCTTAAAAAAATACATATATTATTATCGCCTACCAAAGTACAAGATCTGCGTCAAATTTTGTAAGAATGGGTTGTTTGTTTCCCGAAACATGAGACAAATACTACACTTTTTATTTGTGAGGCTATCATTCAAAATTACATATAAATAATTCTGTGCATATACATATTTGATGGTTGAAATAGGCACTGCCAGTTTAAAAATTTACAGTAGGTTAGAATTTTCTTTGTTGATAAAACATACTGTGATAAAATATTTATATAGCTACCATTTTGAAAATAAATGCCCGACCAACTTAAAACATACCACTTTACTACACCTGCAGCAGTGCTATTTGCCAAATCTGGTAGGAATCTGCCAATTGTTTCCCGAGTTACGACATAAAAACTTTATTTGTTCGCGTGTCCCTATATTAGAAAATGGAGGACAAAATATGATCTGCGTAGATACAGATGATAGCTGTAATAACTATTGATAGCATACAAAGTTAAGTTGGAATTGATTATATGGTTTCGACGACATAGCATTCTAAGCTAAATATTTCTGTAAGGCCGCTATTTTGAAAACAAGTGTCTGAAACGCTTAAAACGTACTACTTAACATCATCTGCCTCAGTACTACTTGTTTGCCAAATTTAGTGGGAATCGGTCTATTGTTTCTTGAGACATGACATACAAATTTGATTTATTCGCATGGTGCTGTCTTAAAAAAATGGTGGAGAAAAGATGTTCGATGTAAATACAGTCAACAGTCGTAATATCTCCTGTCAGCATATAATGATGAGTTAGAAATAATTAAATCGTTTCCACGAAATTTAAAATAATTAAACGTCCACCATTTCAAAAATAAATGTCTGATGCACTTAAAACATGCAATTTTACATCATCTGCTATAGTAATACTTGTTTGCCAAATCTGGTAAGAATTAGTCAATTGTTTCCCGAGGTATGACATAACAGCTGTATTTACTCGCGTGGCACTATCTTACAAAATGGTGGAGAAATTATCCTCCTCGTAGATACAGTTTATAGATGTAATATCTACTGCTAAAATATAAAGTAATGTTGGAATTGATAACATAATTTTGACGATATAGCATTATAAGTTAAATAATTTTGAAAATACGTATCTGGCATGCTTTAATCATATCACTTAACGTAATCTGCATTAGTACTACTTGTTTGCAAAATTTGGTAGGAATAGGTAAATTTGTACCGATATATGACATTAACTTTATTTATTCACGTGTCGCTATCTTCCAAAATGGCACACAAAAGTTACATGTAATGTTACATATGACGACTCTATTATATAATTTCAGTATACGAAATTTGGTCGAAATTGTTTAAATGGCATGACAGATATATCGAATAAACCTTTAAAATTTGTATGGCCGCCATTTTGAAATTAAGTTTCTAATCAAGTTCCATCACTTATGATTACTTGGCCTATTATAGCATTTCTTACTTGCCGAATTGGGTGAGAATTGGTTTAATATTTTTCGATATATAATTAAATATATTTATTTTTTCATTTTGTGCTATTTTCCAAAATGGCTGACCAACAATAATATTTATCCATTTTAAAATTTTATGATTACACGATTCTCTTCTAGCATACAAAATTTGGTTTAAATCGGTTTAATGATTCCCAATATATGTATATAACACATTAACTTAAATTTTTTAATGGCCGCCATTTTTAAAGTATGTGGCTGACGTGGTTGAAAACTATAAAAGTCAGGTCTCCTTACTATGTGTACAAATTTTGGTGGAATTTCGTAAACGCTTTCNATAATTTTCATGAGGTGATCTTCAAAAAAATAGCACAGAAAACTAAAATGATTTTATAGCTGCCATTCTGAAAATGTGTGTGTCATTCTTAAAAAAATACATATATTATTATCGCCTACCAAAGTACAAGATCTGCGTCAAATTTTGTAAGAATGGGTTGTTTGTTTCCCGAAACATGAGACAAATACTATACTTTTTATTTGTGAGGCTATCATTCAAAATTACATATAAATAATTCTGTGCATATACATATTTGATGGTTGAAATAGGCACTGCCAGTTAAAAAATTTACAGTAGGTTAGAATTTTTTTTGTTGATAAAACATACTGTGATAAAATATTTATATAGCTACCATTTTGAAAATAAATGCCCGACCAACTTAAAACATACCACTTTACTACACCTGCAGCAGTGCTATTTGCCAAATCTGGTAGGAATCTGCCAATTGTTTCCCGAGTTACGACATAAAAACTTTATTTGTTCGCGTGTCCCTATATTAGAAAATGGAGGACAAAATATGATCTGCGTAGATACAGATGATAGCTGTAATAACTATTGATAGCATACAAAGTTAAGTTGGAATTGATTATATGGTTTCGACGACATAGCATTCTAAGCTAAATATTTCTGTAAGGCCGCTATTTTGAAAACAAGTGTCTGAAACGCTTAAAACGTACTACTTAACATCATCTGCCTCAGTACTACTTGTTTGCCAAATTTAGTGGGAATCGGTCTATTGTTTCTTGAGACATGACATACAAATTTGATTTATTCGCATGGTGCTGTCTTAAAAAAATGGTGGAGAAAAGATGTTCGATGTAAATACAGTCGACAGTCGTAATATCTCCTGTCAGCATATAATGATGAGTTAGAAATGATTAAATCGTTTCCACGAAAGTTAAAATAATTAAACGTCCACCATTTCAAAAATAAATGTCTGATGCACTTAAAACATGCAATTTTACATCATCTGCTATAGTAATACTTGTTTGCCAAATCTGGTAAGAATTAGTCAATTGTTTCCCGAGGTATGACATAACAGCTGTATTTACTCGCGTGGCACTATCTTATAAAATGGTGGAGAAATTATCCTCCTCGTAGATACAGTTTATAGATGTAATATCTACTGCTAAAATATAAAGTAATGTTGGAATTGATAACATAATTTTGACGATATAGCATTATAAGTTAAATAATTTTGAAAATACGTATCTGGCATGCTTTAATCATATCACTTAACGTAATCTGCATTAGTACTACTTGTTTGCAAAATTTGGTAGGAATAGGTAAATTTGTACCGATATATGACATTAACTTTATTTATTCACGTGTCGCTATCTTCCAAAATGGCACACAAAAGTTACATGTAATGTTACATATGACGACTCTATTATATAATTTCAGTATACGAAATTTGGTCGAAATTGTTTAAATGGCATGACAGATATATCGAATAAACCTTTAAAATTTGTATGGCCGCCATTTTGAAATTAAGTTTCTAATCAAGTTCCATCACTTATGATTACTTGGCCTATTATAGCATTTCTTACTTGCCGAATTGGGTGAGAATTGGTTTAATAGTTTTCGATATATAATTAAATATATTAATTTTTTCATTTTGTGCTATTTTCCAAAATGGCTGACCAACAATAATATTTATCCATTTAAAAATTTTATGATTACACGATTCTCTTCTAGCATACAAAATTTGGTTTAAATCGGTTTAATGATTCCCAATATATGTATATAACACATTAACTTAAATTTTTTAATGGCCGCCATTTTTAAAGTATGTGGCTGACGTGGTTGAAAACTATAAAAGTCAGGTCTCCTTACTATGTGTACAAATTTTGGTGGAATTTCGTAAACGCTTTCAAACATTGAAAGGAGGGACACACAAGCACAGATACACACAACACTCCTACATACACACACATACAAACACACACACAGGAAAGTGATCTCATGAGCGTTTCTTTCCTTCGGAAAGTATGCTAAAAATGATGAGTTAATTGCAAACAAACTGTAACCAAAATATTTTCAGGAATTTGCCTGCTTCCCAGCCCAGTACAACCATCGCATAGATGGATGGCGATGTATCTACTAGTATTTAATGTATTATTTATCATTCTAAGATCTCCAGTGAGACACTTAAAGAAACGCTTCCGTAACATTATAACTGAACGTGTTTTGTCAAGTGGAAGTTTGTTTGGCTCGTATATGGGTAGTCGTAGATTATCTCGAAATACTCTAGCAAACATGTTTCCCGAATGAACGAAAATTGTAAACGACTTTGTAGATAGATTGAAATTAAACTGCGAAATTGCATCTCCAAGGAACAGTCTTTTGCAAACAAATTTCTCCAGCAAATATTGAGTGTGCAATGAACCAATGCACGGAACAATCGCAAACTGCGAGAAGGGACTTATCAAAATAATGTCGAGTCGATAATCAAAGAAAGGAAATTGCAATAGATGGACTGCACAGTGAGAAAGGAAGGCAAGAAACGTGTGAAAGGCAGCTTTCGATTAGAATACACAGGGGAAGAGAGGAAGGTCAGTGCTGCCTGCGAATAGAATTGCAGAGAGAAAGACGAGAGCGGAGGGAGAGAAAAAATTGCAGAGGGGGAGGTTAGCAAGGAGATCAAAGCGATTTCTTCCAACGGAATGAGGTGCAGGAAATTTGTTGCATTTCTATGCTTCACTGACGAGTAATAGGATTCGACTGAGGCATTAACGTGTATAAAAACACATTACAAATTTTAATGAAAAAAAATTTTCTAAATAAAAATAGTCATAAATTTATTGAGGTACTGAGACATTTGGCCACCGGCAGAGATTCAAAACTAAATATTAACGAATTAACTAGATTAAACAACTATAACTCCAGCAAACGGCCACTATCCTCAAAATATGTGTTCTTTGGAAGTAACGTTAAAAATCTCAATATTTTTTCTAATAAAATAATGTAAAGGGTTATACTGTTTTCTGAACGACTTNTGGAAGTAACGTTAAAAATCTCAATATTTTTTCTAATAAAATAATGTAAAGGGTTATACTGTTTTCTGAACGACTTATATATCTGTTAACCTTACACCTTTAGGCAAATTTACAAGGGATTATGAAGACATTGAGTGTGTGAAGCTCACATATTTCAATCCTAATAAAAACAGCGACAAAGTAGCTGAATGGCAAAACTGAGTTTTTTTTTTAAAGTTCCAAACATCTTATGTAAAAATAAAATCGCATTAAAATACCGGTCTCCAAAAAATCCATAATTTATATTTATGTGAAATACTGCTTAACCTGTACACATTTCACACGAGTACTAGTTATTCAAATAAAGGAATTATAGTCAGCAAATTTTTTGCATGATGGTATATCATAATTATAGTATTATTGGGATGTACAAGTAACAAAAACTAACTGATTTAGAAAAATAAAATAATTAAAATTGAAATAAGATGCAATTAGTTTCTTCAAGAAATTTTCAAATCACAGTAAGAAATGCTCTCACAATTTAGGTAAATTTTTACAGATATTGTATTTGTAGCAGTTATGACCTTTGTATAATTAAATTTGGTAAGCATATCTTAAATTAATGGAGTCTCAATATTTTTCAGTCGCACTTGTTTAATATCGTGTAAATGTTTTCATTCATTGTATTTTCAGGTTACAAAAAAAAAAAAAAAAAGGTGAAATTGTGATTATGACATGCCGTAATGCAAAAACCACTCGACTACATTTTTTTTTACTGCGAGGAAACAGTGCTCACAACTAGTGTCTACAAGTTGAACAGTATTACGTAAAAACTATATATAATGCGTGCATACATATGCAATACAAATATAAATAATGAGAGGGGGCAGGCGCTGATTGGAGCAGGCTGCTCTTCCCGAGGGGTCAGCCCGAAACTGTATGAAGTGAGATTAGAGTCAAGACGCAGCGGAATGAAAACGGAGGAGGAAACAGGAGACCCCTGAGAAAACTATCACACCACGTCAGTTTATACCACACTCCTCACACTCTAACCCGCAGTCTGAAATATTCCCACCTACCAGGGCCTGAGATCGAAACGGGAGCCCCAGAAGTGGCAAACGAACGACTACAGTGTATTCGCGAATTCTTCACACTTTTGAAATTAAAATTCTTTGAAAAATCACTCCATGTAAGATGTACTTGGTTGATTCCAATATCTGTCACCTACAACAAGCGTTTTATACTTCTCATAACATAAAAGTATTTTTTACTTGGATAAATTGAATTTTTATATATATTCTGTTTATAAATTAAACTATTTAATTTAAAATCAACGTGAACAAAACCAGAGAGAAAATATGTGTGTTGGCAACGCCTAGTAAGGAATAGTTCTTATGTGCCCACGAATGTGGTGAGTTGTATTTTGATATATTATTTGCACAAATACATAGAAACATAGATTACATACATATATACATACATGCATTCACAAAAATATGCATGTATGCTTCAATGCATACAAACATGCACGCTCACATGCACACATACACGCGTACAGGTATGCCAACATTTCTACATGNATGCACACATACACGCGTACAGGTATGCCAACATTTCTACATGCTTACATACACGCGTACAGGTATGCCTACATTTCTACATGATTACATACATGCTTACGTGCATACATTCATAGATAGGTACATGCATATATACATGCATGCATACATATACATACAAAAACTTTGACTTTTATATGTATGTAGATAGATATAGATATGCCTTCTTTCATGCAACATAAATCGTACTTTCCTGACAGTTTTGGTAGTGCCTTGTTCTAATACTTGGTAATTATATCCACACGTTGTACACTCGGGTACACCGCTGCATTGCAAGCCCTTCTATGTAACTTCTACCTGAAAGACGCATTCGCTTCAGAAAAGAGCGTAGTTCTCCGCGGACGAAGCACAGCAGCCACTGCCGCAGGAACGGGCCCGCCTGACATAACTCTTCAGAATTCTCCCCAGGGGATCGCCGCCTCATCTGGGATTCTGAAGCCGCGCTCCCGGAGGCAGATAAGTCTGCCCCGGAGCTCGCTCCTTTCCGGGAGGCTGGAGCGCGCTATTCAGAACCGCAGCGGTAAGTGGCTGCACGTCTTCCGGTCTGGGTCCAATCTACCCGCAGACAACACGTCTGTCTCGCACTGCTGACCTCACAGCTTCACGCCAGAGGGATAGCTTACCACATTCGTGCGTACACAGTGCAATCATATTTTGCATGAGAACTATTTCCTACTAGGCATTACCAACACACGTGTTTCCCCCTGGTTTTTATTCATGTCTTATAAATCAAATATAATAATTTATATATAAAAGATAAGTAAATGTTAAGTTTAATAAAAATAAGGTTGTTTTTTTTGTTTATATAAGTATAAAACGACTGCAAAACATTAAATATTTACGAAATAAACAAATATGTCATACATGCCATGATTTTTCAAAAGTTTGATTCAGAAAGCGTGAAGAAACCGGGAATATATTATACCAGGATTTGAGCTTCTGACGTCCATAACTAGTATTTCGTGTGGCTTACTTGACGTAATTTGCTTGGCTTGGCATTAAGATGCTATCTCCAAGTATCTAACACCAAGTTTTTAACTTGGTGTTATGTGAAACGTCGTAAAAAAGCACTGTAATCAATATGGCTGCATAAACTCCTGTGCGAGCTAAAATTATTTCTTATTCTTCTACTCTATTTCGACTATTTTTACGTTAACGCCGATTGTGGACGTACGGTTTTGCTCGCCACGCCGTGTGTTTATGCCATTTAAGCCAAGTCGATTGAGGACGGCGCCTTAATGCTTCCTGTGGCTCTAATGAACTTTACTTCAGTCACAGTTCACAATTTTTTGGCCATCATTTCATAATGTATCAAAATTATAAGGTCTATTAAAATAGTTTTCTCTTCGGCGTATATTGTTTAAACAAATTTGTAAATGCAGAGGAAAAATAGCAATTATAATAGTACATCGAAAATATTACATGTCCTTATAATACCTTCAGTATCGACCTATTGTTATAAAAAATTATTTAACAAAAAATCCACTTACTACGAAAAGTGAAACTAAAAAGCGAGAAACGCAATTTATACATGAGAGCTCTTGTTGATAAAATTGAACATCTAAGCCATATTTGGGGAAGCAATCAACTAATTCCCACAAAATTTTTCAATCAAGAAGTTCAACAGTAGGCCATGTAAACATTAACAATTTAAGTAGGTTGTTGACCTATTTTCAAAATGGCGGTCATTTAATAACTCAGATAAATTCGAAATAGATTAACCAAATTGAACCAAACTTTTATTGGTGACGGTATCTTGAAGAAGCATCAAAAACTAGTAGCCAAAATTTTTTTATGTAACGCTACAAAAAATTCCTGTAAACTTTGCAAGAAATCGCTTGAAAAATGTGCCGGATATATGCAGTATTTGTACAAAAAAGTACTGCAAACTACCAACGGATATCCTGTAGAATTACATCAATGTGTGTAGTAATTCTCCAATTATTTTCTTGCATAATTAAAAGCTACTATTTGGAAATCTACAAAGTAATTAGTATATTAATGATACACAGTTGTTTTTATTGTATAAAGAATACAAGGTCAGCCAGTATTGCACGGAACACATTCTATGCGGCCCATTCACGCACGTCCCAAACTAACAACGACTGTGGAAATTCTCACAGGGGTAACAAGAATTGAGCCCGGAATATCTATATTAGAAGCAAGTACGCAAACCACTATGTCACAGATGCAATTGTACACAGTGCTGTAATGTACTAGTTTATGCATACTTTCAATTATTTAATCTCATGGTAACATGCCGTATTTTGCCTTCAAAAGAGAAAGCAAGTTTTTCCCGAGCTCGCAGCGGAACTGTAATTTGTTTGACAATTACAATGAATATGTTGGTCTTACGCAAAAGGAAAAAATACGTAACTTTGTACAGATAGGAGAAAATGAATGCTGCCGACAGCTGTTGCATTTTTCGGATATGTTTTCTTTTCTTTATCCCTGCATTCTGTTGCTTATTTTTGTCACTAATCATCTATTATTCAAAGGAAGCCATGCGGAACCATATGAATATACTCGTATTTTGCAACCCACTCTTTATATTAAGCGGTATAGATAAACATTACCAAATACAAAATATGAATAAATAAATAATTCTGAACATTTCTTATAATATTTAAAAGGAAAAGTACGTATTGGTTCTATCGCAGCTAAGATCACATAAATTTACAAAACCTGGCCTGTACTATTACAAAATCAATGTTGTTAACCCATAACTTGGAGGAACACATTCTTTTCAAACCTGTTTAAACATGCAACCCTCCTCGAGTCAGGTAAGCTATTCTCGGAATGTGTGTAATTCGTGATGAGTGACACGCGGGTGTTTACTATATCTTTGTAACAACGCAAATTTCTTTCGTTATTCACACAAACGCTATTATTGCAATTTAACAAACTCTGTATATTTACAAAATATATTTCTGTGAATTAACATTTTTTTAATTATACACGAATATGTCTGTTCCAGTTACACAAGTATTTTACAATGCATCCCTCCTGCTGATATGTCTGAAATGATGCCTAATATTTAGTCGATATGTGCATTTTTTAATGTAGAATACATATAGGCATTTCCCATGACAAATTTTTTAAAATGACATTCAATTAAATACGTCGACTCTAATGATTTGGATTACGAATATTCCATACACAGTATAGTAAAATTAATTTCGATAAAATTTACAGCTTTTAATTAAAACGCAGTGTACATTTTTAAAACAAATAAACTTAAAAATAACTATAACATGTTTAAAAAAAAACCTTTTGGACTATTTTAACACATCTTAAAATTTTAATTTCTCTGTCGATGCAGCTGTCCACGATGGGTAAATTCTTCGAACTTATTGTTCACCTGCTATTAGTACAAACCACTTTGACTTGTTCGAAGAGGTTTTCAGCGGTTTACAAAGTGTCGGTATTACTGCAAGAATGTTTCTGTAGTTCTACAAATTCTTTTATTGCACAAGTACAAATGCAACAGGTTTACGAATNGTATTACTGCAAGAATGTTTCTGTAGTTCTACAAATTCTTTTATTGCACAAGTACAAATGCAACAGGTTTACGAATTTTTTTTTAACATGTGCTAGCTAGTATTTGTATTATTACAAGAAATATTCAGTTCGGTTTACAAAATTTTTTCACTCTGTACACAGGAACTCATTCTGGTATTTTAGTGAGATATAATGAAATGCTTAAAGAAAGCTTTGATACCATAACTAGGGAACCATTCAAACCGATTTCCATCAATTCTGCGCAGGAATAATGCTGCGGTAGGTAATGCATACTTACATGATTTAAGTGACTCACAAACTTGTCTTCGAAATGACAGCACTGTAAATATTTCGTTTAAGTAAAATATATCTACCACAACATTTGACTGATTTCAGAATAAGTTGATGGTCTAAATCCTACCTCCGAAGTGCAGTGTTGACTGGATGCCAGCTTGTGATATTAGGGTTTCTGGGTTCGAGTCCATGGAAAGGCACGTGTCTATTTGTAATTGTCTTACTAGTGTTGCATTTGTTTCCAGTTTAATCTCACGGTCGATGAGACAATAAGCCGTACCCATCTTTCTATTTACCATAGCACGAAGACAGAAGGCCGCTTACCGCAAACCCAGTCGAGGTCTCATTAGCTGGGGAGGATGTGAACTCTCTCGGTTATTTACCGAGTGGTTAAGCACAGCGCTTTGTAAAATTCTGCACAATCAGAGTATAATAAACGGGATGCTCCTCACTCGACTCAGATTCTGTCGGATCATGCACGCAGGACAAGACATAGGTAACGAAATCTCCTGCACCCGGTACACGACCATCATTAAATATAAAATGTGAGAACCTCGAAATCCACACCATATATTGCCTAATTGCTGCGGATGTTCCACAATCAAACTCAGCTCTTTATTGACTGTGTACAAGTCATATTTATCATAATCAGCATACAACATAATTTTTTTCACTTATTAATTTAGTTTACGACTAGATACGGCAACAGGAGCTACACAGACGTCTAAGCTTTTCCCCAACACAGCGCCGAGAACGATCAATGACACTTAACGTTGAACCACAAACCGTTGTGAAAAACCCGGCAGATGCAGTACATGAAATGACGGAAAAGCCCGTTCTAAGCTTAATATGTATTTTCCTTATGGTGACACCGTATGAAATCTACCCGCTTATTTCGTGTAATTTAGAGGAGCAGCTAGATCTGAGTAAAGTTGGCTAAGAAAGAANCCGTATGAAATCTACCCGCTTATTTCGTGTAATTTAGAGGAGCAGCTAGATCTGAGTAAAGTTGGCTAAGAAAGAACAAATAACAGCTCCAAACTTTATTGCACCGCATTCAAAATGGGCGGACGGGAAAATAACTACTGGAGCTACTCTATCGATGTCAATAAGAGAGCGTTAAGACGCACAGGCGCGCAATATTNGGACGGGAAAATAACTACTGGAGCTACTCTATCGATGTCAATAAGAGAGCGTTAAGACGCACAGGCGCGCAATATTTCACATGAAGTTCTGAGAATACTTGTCAGCTAGTAGTTCTGGTACTCACACTGAGCGTGTTGTCATTTTTTTTATTTTACGCGCAAAATAAATTAAGCAAGAAAGGATGTGAAGCTGGAGTTAGTCCATCCGATGGTATTGAGGCATTTTCCCGAGTGGGTCATTGGCACATTAGATTGTACAGGGCCGTCCCGAAAATTTCTGATTATTTCTGCTTGCCTGTTTTTGAAGCATGACGTTTCGGAGTAGTTTCGTCCGTGAGAAGATTGTCAGACGTGTAAGCCGGCCCAACAGACTAACTTCAGCCGTGCAGTTCCTTGTTGCCTGATGGCGTATGGCATGTTATACACTTAGACATTTTTGGTCCAAAGACACTCTCGGAAGGGATTTATTTTGTTACATAGTTTGCCATCTTGTCGCTCCTTCAAAACACCAAGCCACTAACCGGTCAAGTGTGGATGGTTATAGTTACAAATAGTGTTCGATACTTCCATTACACGGTGCCCAAAAATATTCATTGTCGGTGGGCCATGGAGCCATGACGTATTAGAACTCAAAACCGTATTGTGGGAAGGTTCACCAATTGTTTGAAAACATGCCCCATTCCTTCTTAGAGCCAGGATCATACGTTTTGNACCGTATTGTGGGAAGGTTCACCAATTGTTTGAAAACATGCCCCATTCCTTCTTAGAGCCAGGATCATACGTTTTGGAGAGTGATGTATATAATTTATTGATGTTGGCTTTAATAGAATTACCAACGAATCGACTGCGCTCCCTCCTNTTTTGGAGAGTGATGTATATAATTTATTGATGTTGGCTTTAATAGAATTACCAACGAATCGACTGCGCTCCCTCCTTGTCTTCCATTTCTGGGCTGTCACCAGATGCATCCCTTACGAAACGTTTGGAGACTACTTTCCATGAGCCCACTCCTGGGCGGCATTCCAAAACATTACTCTGGGAGTAATCTCTTTGACTGTTCCATAGCACTTCGAGTAAATATTTTACTCGCTCTTGACACCGTCCCAAAACTGCAGGTTCTCTCAGGGTACCTTCGGAAAGTATCGCCTTGAGTTGAAAGAAACCTCTCTTAAGGAAGTGGCAAATATTAAGAGTAATAGCCAAGTTTCACCGTTGGTGCATGAGTGGGGGCTTGAGCTTGGAAAGAAAGAAATAACTGTAACTCAGAACTGTCCTCGGAGTGGGAGCGTAAGTGATCACGAAGAGGACATTGGNTTGGAAAGAAAGAAATAACTGTAACTCAGAACTGTCCTCGGAGTGGGAGCGTAAGTGATCACGAAGAGGACATTGGGTACTGGCTCCCCGCCTCTGCGTGCCGGGTGGATCAACGGATCACTAAGTCATTACTCCACCGGTCGTATGAAATAAGGGCTTGTGTGTGGCCATAATTCTCCTTTGGAGATCCTTTGTGGACGGCTAAGAGGGAGCGAAGATACAGGAAGTCGGTCTGAGGCCATGGCCTCAGACTCTAGTGAAGTTGGGACCTCTATAGGTTTCATAAACTAGTTCAACAACACTGTGAACTTGTTTATCCTGTTATTTGTTCGAACTGTTGCAGAAGGGGTGAAAAGGACTTAAGTTGTGTGGGAAAATGTCACCATCGGAAAATAGACTGCACCAAAAGATTTTGTCTAATATTAATGGAGTTAAAGAGAGTGTCATAGACTCCTGGNACCATCGGAAAATAGACTGCACCAAAAGATTTTGTCTAATATTAATGGAGTTAAAGAGAGTGTCATAGACTCCTGGATGCAGGAAGTCTATGACGAGGAAGAGAATGAAAATATTGAGGAAGGAGGAGAACAAGAGGGCCTAGAGGCTTCACAAGTGCGTGGTATGAGAGGATCTGAAGGCGATCTGGTTTCATCAGATGATGAAGAGGAAGTACGAAGAATGAAAGAGTACACTCTGGTCGGAAAGAGGGGGAAACCCCTCAGGTCAGCTAGGGTGATGCTCCCAGAGGCTGCTGTCCCAGAAGTAGTTCCTGAGTCAGCAAAGGGGAACACAGGGAGAGAAGTGGAACCTCTTCCTGGTACCTCAAAGCAAAAGGAGATTGCGTTTCGATCTTCCCAGTGAAGATGAAGAAGGGAGTGGCTCATTGGTGGAGAATGACTTTATTAAAAGAGTAGAAAACAGGGTTGAGAAAACTCATAATGAAGTCAAAGAATTGGTTACTGAAATTATGGAGTGACTTCTGTATAAGAGCTCCAAAATCAACAGTTCTCATGCCAATTGGTTAATTCCAANGTTACTGAAATTATGGAGTGACTTCTGTATAAGAGCTCCAAAATCAACAGTTCTCATGCCAATTGGTTAATTCCAAGACTGAACCTGTTGCAGTTACATGTGGATAAGGTGCTAATTGAGAACGGCAAACTTGTCGGCAGTCTGCAACAGGCGGGTAAAAGAGCAGCAACTTGGAGTGAGATTCCAAAAGTTGCACAGCAGCAAGAGGTACCTGGCATTAGAAGTTATGCTCAGGCGGCAGGCGGTGAAGGCATGAAGCCTAAACCGGCCAATAAGGTAATACTTGNCCTGGCATTAGAAGTTATGCTCAGGCGGCAGGCGGTGAAGGCATGAAGCCTAAACCGGCCAATAAGGTAATACTTGGAAGGAACCACAAGTGTTGAAACCAGGAATACAATTAAAAAGGTCTAGATACCAAAAATGATGGCCTTCGAATTAGGAACACGAAATGGATAAGAAATGGCGGAATCCTAATTGAGGCTGGTGTTGACAAGACCTTGGAGTTAATTNAATTAGGAACACGAAATGGATAAGAAATGGCGGAATCCTAATTGAGGCTGGTGTTGACAAGACCTTGGAGTTAATTAACAACCAGACCAAAATTAAGGAATTAGGTCTTAAACTTGAGGCTCCTAAGAGAAGGTACCCCCAAGGTTGTGGTATACGATGTGCCACGTAGTGAAGATAACGGTAATCTGCCTGAAACTATTTTCAGGCCGATTACCGTTATCTTCACGGTTTGACATTTCTCTACTATCCTTACATTAAATATAAATGAATTATACACCAAAACCTTCTTAAAGAAATGGTCTAAATTATGTTGAAAACCGCATCAAAATCCACCAAGTAGTTTAGAAGTACTAAGCGAATGCACAGACAGACGCGGATAAGCGACTTTCTTTTATACTATTTAGATATTTGTAGATAAATCATATGACATGTGATTTAACTGGCAAAGCTAATAAATAGCATAGAAACTTCGGCTCTCCTTTTCCCAAATTTTCGAATTTCAGTGCTATATTTAGAAAACTGTAATCATTTGACTACAAATACGTACATATGCAGATATAATAATAGCCCTGAAATAATTTCAAGAATGTATAGTACAAATAGCAAAAATAGTAACTAAATTGTTTTGTTATCGTATTGTATCGTCCGATAACTCCTACAAAAGAACTTCATAGGAAACATCAAAATACTGAATTTTTGACGGATAAGTCTGTTTTTTTCCTCAGTTTATATACGATAGCTAGGGCGGATCTCAGCATATTAATTCTTCTCCGATAGCGTACGTATGTTTTATAACTTATTTAATTATTGATTTTTTGTGAGAAAATGCAAGGATTGTTTTTGGATGTATGAAATTAATTTCTTTTCTAACACATTTTTTTGTTTATCCTCTTTGTTTTTGTTTAATGATGCTGCCAAACGACTTAACTTTCTGCGCTTGCTCTATTCCCTTTTGTTCTCAGATAGTTAGACAAAATTGTTACCGTTTATCAAGCAGAAACTATGNTTCTGCGCTTGCTCTATTCCCTTTTGTTCTCAGATAGTTAGACAAAATTGTTACCGTTTATCAAGCAGAAACTATTCCTGATTACCATTTCATACATTCTTATATCATTCGTTGGTCTGCTTTCTTTGGACGACTTCTTCCTTTGATACAGAGAATAGTGAAATTCACACAACTCGTACCTGTACTTGATACAATTGCAATAAATCTATGTGTCCAGCCACGAAGAAAATTG
This sequence comes from Clitarchus hookeri, assembly GCA_002778355.1. Classification (NCBI taxonomy): domain Eukaryota; kingdom Metazoa; phylum Arthropoda; class Insecta; order Phasmatodea; family Phasmatidae; genus Clitarchus; species Clitarchus hookeri. Next base: position 342,127 of record NQII01000479.1, read on the forward strand.
TTTTTCGAATGTGGAGCGTTTCTTTCACCTACTTAAAACTTTAAATAAAAATCTCTATTGCGGCTCAAATTTCTTTCTTCATTAAAAATATATTCCTCGCTTACTCGTGAAAAGAAAGTGCTCAAATGTTACAGTTACAAAAATCAAATTCTCCTATTATTATTCGTTAGTTTCTAAAAATAAATAAAAATATTATTGGTAATTCCTTTTACCGATTCACAATAACAAATTACTGGTGGATTCAGAACTAATCTAAAGGGGGGTTTTTGGGAGGAATAATTTACCCTTGTTAAAGGGGAAACTTGCTACAAAACAAATCCTGATTCATGATCTTTCATAAACCTTTCAGAGAAGAGTAAAAAAAAAAAGTCTAGTAATTACATAAATAAACTAATAATGAGGTGGGAAAATCCACCCTATTTCACTCCTTTTAACCAAGTGCTTGTGTAGGAGGTGGGGAGACGCATCCTTTATGTTGGGCCCTTCCTTGATACAAATATAAAGAAGGAAGTTCCAAACAATGAAGATGCTAAAACTGGCTTCGGCGCTCAAACAGATCTTTACACGATACTTGCCAAAGCCAGATTGAGTGTATTTTTACGTGTGTAACAACAAACAAAAGAGGCGGTTAATTATGTATCCAATACGCGGCAAATGGCTGTTTATACAGAGACCCTGCGGAAATGTTCTGCCACGCTCGATCACATATTATGTCCCGCCAATTACACGGGTTTCCCATCTTTAATGATGGGGCAACCATAAATTTTTCTCAAGTATTCACCAACGTAACCGCTATATTGTGTAGGAATTAAGTTATAGGTGCGTGCAATCAAATANTTCTGCGCTTGCTCTATTCCCTTTTGTTCTCAGATAGTTAGACAAAATTGTTACCGTTTATCAAGCAGAAACTATGCCTGATTACCATTTCATACATTCTTATATCATTCGTTGGTCTGCTTTCTTTGGACGACTTCTTCCTTTGATACAGAGAATAGTGAAATTCACACAAGTCGTACCTGTACTTGATACAATTGCAATAAATCTGTGTCCAGCCACGAAGAAAATTGTTTTTCGAATGTGGAGCGTTTCTATCACCTACTTAAAACTTTAAATAAAAATCTCTATCACGGCTCAAATTTCTTTCTTCATTTAAAATATATTCCTCGCTTACTCGTGAAAAGAAAGTGCTCAAATGTTACAGTTACAAAAATCAAATTCTCCTATTATTATTCGTTAGTTTCTAAAAATAAATAAAAATATTATTGGTAATTCCTTTTACCGATTCACAATAACAAATTACTGGTGGATTCAGAACTAATCTAAAGGGGGGTTTTTGGGAGGAATAATTTACCCTTGTTAAAGGGGAAACTTGCTACAAAACAAATCCTGATTCATAATCTTTCATAAACCTTTCAGAGAAGAGTAAAAAAAAAAGTCTAGTAATTACATAAATAAACTAATAATGAGGTGGGAAAATCCACCCTAATTCACTCCTTTTAACCAAGTGCTTGTGTAGGAGGTGGGGAGACGCATCCTTTATGTTGGGCCCTTCCTTGATACAAATATAAAGAAGGAAGTTCCAAACAAAGAAGGTGCTAAAACTGGCTTCGGCGCTCAAACAGATCTTTACACGATACTTGCCAAAGCCAGATTGAGTGTATTTTTACGTGTGTAACAACAAACAAAAGAGGCGGTTAATTATGTATCCAATACGCGGAAAATGGCTGTTTATACAGAGACCCTGCGGAAATGTTCTGCCACGCTCGATCACATATTATGTCCCGCCAATTACACGGGTTTCCCATCTTTAATGATCTTTATCACCTTAAGGGGCGTGTTGGGGCAACCAGAAATTTTTCTCAAGTATTCACCAACGTAACCGCTATATTGTGTAGGAATTAAGTTATAGGTGCGTGCAATCAAATATATATAGCCTATTTTCATGTGTGTATCTATACTAGTATTATAAATGTGAAAGTGTGTTTGTATGCTTGTTTGTTTGTCCTTCTTTCACGTCACAAAAGAGCAACAGATCGTCGTGTTTTTTTGCACAGAGATAGTTGGAGGGCCGGGATTTGACATAGGCTAATTTTTATCCCGAGAAGATATTTCATTCCCTCGGGGAAATTCTTATTGGAAAATGAATAAGTAAACAAACGGTATAACAATGCAACGTCAACAACGCAACGTCAACGATGCAACGTCAACAATGCAACGTCAACAATACAACATCAACAATGCAACCGAGCAACAGATCGACGTAATTTCTTGCACAGAAATAGTTGGAGGGCTGAAAGGTGATATTGGCTACTTTTTATCACAAGAAAATATCTAAAAAATTGACTTAATAAGTAATTTGCTTTAATAATTTTATGTTAAACGACAAACCAATTGTAATTTTAAAAATTGGTAAAAGATGGCCTTCAAATAGTTTTAATTGACTGCATTAGCTTTTGGTTTCCTTTGATTGGTTTTTCGTTTTGGTTTTTTTGTTAAGGAATTTTCGAATATTGTTCAATTTATTAAACTGGATTGACCTTTGGTACTGATTTGCACTTTGAAATGGATTTGTTGGTTTGGCAGTTCGACTGTTTCTTTTGCAGTTTAGTTTATCATAGTCTGTTAAATAAATAATGCCTCGCAAACGAAAATCAAATCTTTCAAGAACATCGTCTCAAGCACAAGCGAAAAGATTTGCTCGATCGCAAGAGTCTTCAGAAGATGCCCAACTGAGAAGACAAGAGGAAGCACAGCGACGAGCTGCTTTGAGAGCCACTGAATCGCCTGCTCAGATTCAGGAAAGGCTCGAAGAACAGGCCGTATGCCAGGAATATCTCAGGATATTAGAGACTCCTGCCGATACTCAACTCCGTCAAGATGAACAGGCTGATCGCCAAGCCCTATTAAGAGCATCCGAAACACCTGTTCAGGCCCAACTACGACAGGAAGAACAAGCAGAACGACAGGCTGCTTTAAGAGCATCCGAAACACCTGAACAGTCACAGGCGAGAAGAATCGCAAACGCGGAACTCCAAGCGGAACGTCGACGAATTTTTCAAATAAACACTTGGTCTGTATTTAATAACGTGGAAATTCATTACGATCCCTTAATTTATTATAAGAATCACAGGCGTATTGTTATCGGACTCATGGACAAGTCGTGCCGGTTTTGTAGCGCTTTGAAATGGATAGATGAAACCGCAGGAATGTGCTGTTCCAGCGGGAAAGTTTGCCTTCCTTTAATTGATGAGCCAGAAGAACCTCTGAAAACTCTCTTTTTGTATGACGTTGATGAATCACGGCGCTTTTTAAATATGATCAGAAAGTACAACTCATGTTTCCAAATGACATCTTTTGAAGTTGACAGAGAGATAGTAATGCCCGAATTTTTGCCAACGTTTACTGTTGAAGNGTAATGCCCGAATTTTTGCCAACGTTTACTGTTGAAGGGCAAGTTTATCATAGAATATGTGCTTTTTTCAGCTGTCAATGAACAGCATTAATTCTTGCGGGTATATTTAATTTGTAACGATGTAATTTAAACAAACCGCCTCTGCCAATTTATTCACGGAGTTAAAATAGACACGGTGTTGAAAATTCAAATAATGTTGCATGAACACAACATCTTGATAAACACATTAAAAACCTCTTTAGAGAACCTGCCTCAAGAGGATTTTAAGGTAGTCATACATGCTGGTCGGACTCCGTGTGGAGAGCATGAGAGGCGCTACGATGCACCTTTAATTAATGACATCGCTGCAGTGGTGAGCGGTTACCAGTTCTCACCACGACACATTGTCCTGCGAGCACATGACAATACGTTGTCATGGGTAGCCGACATTCATAAGTTTTATGACGCCCTGCAATATTCGTTGATTAGCAAGGGACAAGAGGGATATCATTTTGTAATTCCACTCATTAATCCTATAACAAATCAGCCTGTTCCGNGTTGATTAGCAAGGGACAAGAGGGATATCATTTTGTAATTCCACTCATTAATCCTATAACAAATCAGCCTGTTCCGAACAAAAACGTTTCGTGTATGGATTTTTATGCGTATCACATAATGTTGCGAGAGAATGATTTCAACCTCTTCGCACGGTGCACACAACTTTTTCGTCGATTTCTGGTCGACATGTATATCAAAGTAGAAAGCGAAGGCCTTCGCTACATCTATTTAAATAAAAAAAATTGCGAGTTGAGAAGTACGTACATCTGCAAGATGCTATTAATAGCGAAGCTAATGTAAACCCCAGTTATTTAGGTAAAATTGTAATTCTTCCGCCTTCATTCATCAACAGCCCCCACTACCTGCACGAATACACCCAGGATGCATTCGCCTATGTACGGAGTTACTGTAGACCCGATATTTTTGTTACTTTCACTTACAATCCCTCATGGAAGGAAATTACGGAGGAGCTAATACCTGGAAAAAAATCTACTGAGAGACACGATTTAGTTGCCAGAGACTTTCGTTTAAAAGTACAACATACAATTAATGTTATTACCAAAGGTAAAATATTCGGAGACATACAGTGCTACATGTATTCCACTGAGTGGCAAAAACGAGGTTTGCCACATGTGCACATTCGAATATGGCTCAACGAGAAGCTGCGCTCCAACCAAATAGACGACTTAATAAGCGCTGAGATTCCGGATCCAGCATAAGATAAAGATTTGTACGACGTCATAGTCAGAAACATGGTTCACGGTCCATGTGACGTGCATAACCCAGCATCGCCTTGCTTGAAATGTACAAAAAAATATCCACGAACACTATTAAAAGAAACAGTGCCCAACCAAAAAGGCTACCCCGTTATACAGAAGGTGGTAGGAAAGTCACTGTCAAGATTCTCAGCAGGGCGTTCGTAACCTTAGACAATAGCTGGGTTGTGCCATATTCAACCATTATATGTAAAATGTTAGCACCAGATGGAAATACTTACAACATCGTGTACGGTAGCGTCCTAAAACAGTACTCTGTTCTGTTTTTATGATCAGAGTCTGTCTACTAACAAATACCGTTATTTCTCCCTACAAGTTTGTTACTATAACCACGCGAGCGAAGCCGCAGGTAAAACTAGTATGTATTTGCATATGTATATATGTATATATATATATATNACTATAACCACGCGAGCGAAGCCGCAGGTAAAACTAGTATGTATTTGCATATGTATATATGTATATATATATATATGTGTGTGTGTGAAAATAGGCGAGTATCGAAGGCTATAACTTATTTGGTAGTGCAGACGAAACTGATATTTTGCAGCAAGCATTTACTTATTAGATATTTTCATACAGTTTAGAAAATAAAAACTGCTAGATTTTATTTGAGGTAAATCAGGACTGCGAAATGATTCACTCAAGCCTAGAATTTTGAGCAGATAACGAAGGCTTCGTTGCAGTCCCTCGAAACCATCAAGTTCTAGCATGTCTCTTAGTCTTGCATGACTCCAGAAATTAAAATTGTTGTTCGAGCATGGAAAAAACAACCTGTATAATAACTTTTGATAAATCTGAGCTCAAGAAAATAGGTTTTTATTTGTTTTATTTTTTGTATCATGCTGACTCGATTCGGCTCACTGTGCGCCGTCTAGAGCTTGTTGAAGACTTATCCACATTGAACTTAACACGGGGCTCCTTACGTTAACTTTACGTTAATTCTATGCCAATTTATTTCTAAAACCGTTGCTGAGTTTTTACAGGAATCAGTCATGTTTTTATTTGATAATCCGCGAAACTGTGCTGACAAATATGACGTAGCTGTACCTGTGACCTTGAAATGACCCGTGTATATATTTACATGTATATTTGAATATACAAAACATTATAAATGAATGTAAATATAAAATATTGCAATCATAATATTTCAAATATTAGTATCACCTGCCCCCAGTAAAAACTTCATCTGCCACCATAATTTATTAATATCTGCGTTTATACGTTCTCTTTAATTTGGAGTTTTTGAGATTGTAAATTTATTTATTATTCAAAAATGCGCAAACGAAAATTAAAATTAAACTTATAATTCAATCGTTTGCCTTTTAACATAATAAAAAATTCACACGGAGGTTAGTAGGGATAAAAATGTATAAAGAAAAACTTAAACAAATATAATTTCCATAATCTGACTGGCCGACGCTACGTTAGCTTTGCGCTATGTTGAAGTTGGGTCAACTTTTCGCATGGAAAAGTAAATTTTATTTCACTCTTAATACAACGTGTATCCAATGCCATGTGATTTGAACATACATGACAACAGTGATCAGCTAACGCAACTAGCGCCTTGTGTTCGTTGAAGTGAATCGGCCTTCAGTGCGAAGTGTTGCTAGATTAGATCAAATGAGTGTTCATTGCCCCTTCTCTGCACGTGACCCAGTTTTTTTATAAGAATTTCATGTATTGCCAGATCGCAGCATAAACGCGGGTTCTAATATGTTAATGAGATTCATCGGTCAGAGCGAACTTGCTGGGCAGGAAATCACATTTCGCAATTCACTGCCTGATCACGCACGTAAACTCTTCTCTCGAACTTTCCGAACTCTCGGCTGTGTTCGGAGGCAAAACTGCCTCTTCACTTGACGTAAGGCACATCAGAACACATGCCGGACATGGAACGCAACGTTATCGAACAATGTTAGCCATTCGAAAAGATCCGTCTGAATGTTCTTGTTTTCGTCTTTTCGGAAATCCGCTTATTTTTCTTTTAAACCGTATTATATGGCTTTTACTTTACTTTTGAAGAAACTTTGCTGCACCTTATTATTAACCTAATTTACTTAGAAATATAGGCCTATGATATCGGAGGAATGTCTGTGTGAATGTCCGTAAGTTCCCGGCAATAACATTTTAACCCCGTATTAGAATGGAATAAAATTTTGTGGGTATATGATGTCACTAACGGCCATCATATCGCAAAAATATATAAAACCACTTTAATCTGTATTTATACAACTCAGGAATTACAAAGTTCTCAGTACTCACGTGGAGAGTCATCAATCCACTATGCATCAATCCACGCGTATTTAATTTATGGCAATGTATCATGCGGTAGATCTTAACAAGGGTTTCAATCACTTATCACTATTCACGCCACGTGGTAATATGCACTTTTATCACACGCACAGAATGTAGCAATTTTCCAAATTTATAAGCACAGATGTTTAAAACGTTTTAAGATGACACTATGTGTGAAACATATGATTTTCAATTTTTATAATGCTCAGATGCTTTTAAAAATTAGAAAGAAACATCAAACATCTTGCGCATTGATGCGAAAAAACCTGGCAGTGTTGCCATGTTTTGCCAACTTCTTTTTAATAATGATTTTAATTGTATACGAACGTGGGGAATATGTTACTTCACTTGGTTTCTCTATGAGCAGATAATTTTTTCTGGACACTTTCTACGCTCGATTAGAAAAAAACGATTCTTACATGATCAACAGTGATCATGTGACTCCTTATGCGTTTGTTGCCTTATTTTTTTCGATAAAAAAAGGCTTCTCTTATGAGATAACTTTCCTGTCTGTGTGTTTTGTGTGTCTTTAAGTAATTTTGTAATCCATCTGCATTTTGAAAAAAAAAAATCTCAGGGCTATTTTAGCACATAGTAAGAACGCCCGACTTCAGCAATTTTCGACTTTGCTGAATGCTTGTTTTGAATTTTTGGATACATAGTCATACCNAGTAAGAACGCCCGACTTCAGCAATTTTCGACTTTGCTGAATGCTTGTTTTGAATTTTTGGATACATAGTCATACCTAAGGAACTATCCAAATTATATGAACCAGAGTTGGCATATTTATAATCCACACCGTCAGAATCAAATTTAAAGACTAGAGTTGTCATTGGTCATCTATGTTTGAAGATTGTCTCACATAAAAAATTAAATCATCATGGCACATCTGTGATACTTCTCAACCTATTCCCACTAAATGAATCCTGCGTATGAGTAATGCCTTGGTAACCCACACTAAAAAACATGATTTTTAACATATGAAACGTTTATTTAATGGCAACTGTAAAAATAGAATAATTTGTTTATTTTTGTTTTATATAATTAAATCAAACTAGGAATATCAACAGTACCTTCTGCAAGATTTAAATATAATTAATTACGACATCTTTTTGTACGACACTCTATAAGGTAGTGCGCTCTGAAAAAAAATCACGTTACATCTAAGGAACTACCATACCTATTCCCGCCATATTTTGCAAGAAGACAATGCCATACTATCCCACATAAAGCAAATACAATTTTAATATAGCAAGAAATGTTTTTCAAAATGACAATGTTAATATTTTACATCAAAATGCTGTNAAAGCAAATACAATTTTAATATAGCAAGAAATGTTTTTCAAAATGACAATGTTAATATTTTACATCAAAATGCTGTACATATCGTTAACAATGGACAAATTTCAAACTAAACGCAATAGGATAAAAACGACTATTACGGTGATTTAAGGTCTTGATTATTTTCCTTTGTTTTCCNATTTCAAACTAAACGCAATAGGATAAAAACGACTATTACGGTGATTTAAGGTCTTGATTATTTTCCTTTGTTTTCCGAATTTTTGAAAGACAGCATCTCGTGAATAATAAATACCCTGCGCCACATCTAGGGGAACAATAAACTGATTACCGTCAAACTTAGATTTAAATAGTACTATAATAGCCCACCCTATGTTTTATGATATTAAAGATTAAGTTTCAAAATTGTGGTCATGAAATAATTCTGTAAGAATTCCAAAAGCAGAATTTTTTAAAATTAACAGAACCTGGTAGGATTTCAGGCTTGACTATTAAAAGAATTAACTCTTTGTTATAAAATTTATTACTCTAATAGTGCTTCGGTATGCTACTCTAATCGTACATTAATCCTGTATAACGTACACATTTTGTTAAATGATGGTCATATAAATATCTTAGTTTAGAAACAATATATAAAAAAATTATACATATTTCAATAAAAATTTGTATTCTGGTATTACCTTAGTGAATATTAAAATTAATTATTTGTAGATTTTGTCTGCCACTTTGTAATGAAGACCCACCTGGAATATAAAGTTTTTTAAATATAATTTTTTGAACTACTCAATCGATGCCCATAAATAATTATTCCAAAAGAATTATTAAAGCAAGCATGATAAAAGTATTTAAGCTTGTGTTAGTTACATAAGTTATAAATGATTGTCTCATTACAACTAGTGTTCCACATGATATCTATGCATCAACAAAACTGAATNAGTTACATAAGTTATAAATGATTGTCTCATTACAACTAGTGTTCCACATGATATCTATGCATCAACAAAACTGAATTGAAAACAACTTGACATACTGTCTTTAACTATTTATATTAAATGGAAGAATTAATATCTTCTTCAGTATGTCATGTCACCTAAATATAAACTGATATAAACATTTTATCACATTAACATCCCTGTCGATTCCCCCATAAGTATGAAAACACTACTAATGAAATTAATGTAACATTTTTACGAAGTAATTATTTTGAAACAGGAGGTGTTATACACTGNTGGGCCTTTGGCTCCGAAAGCCCATATCAATGATGGTCCGTTGAATAGTTCGCACGCTGGCACTTGTTGATGCCCTGGCATTGAAATCTGTGCCAATTTGAGAAAGGGTTGCATGTCTGTCACGGTTAATGATTCTCGTCAGTCGTCGTTTGTCGCGTTCGTTCACGATCTTTTTCCGGCCACAGCGATTTCGAAGATTTGATGTTTTACCGGATACTCGATATTCACGGTATACTAGTGAAATGGTCATACGCGAAAATCCAAATGTTATCGCTACCTCGGAGATGCTATGTCCCATCTCTCGTGCGCCGACTATAACACCACGTTTAAACTCACTTAAATCTTGATAACCTGCCATTGTAGCAGCAGTAACTGATCTAGCAACTTTGCCAGNGTTTTACCGGATACTCGATATTCACGGTATACTAGTGAAATGGTCATACGCGAAAATCCAAATGTTATCGCTACCTCGGAGATGCTATGTCCCATCTCTCGTGCGCCGACTATAACACCACGTTTAAACTCACTTAAATCTTGATAACCTGCCATTGTAGCAGCAGTAACTGATCTAGCAACTTTGCCAGACGCTTGTTGTCTTATATAGGCGCTGCCGACCGCATTGCGTTACTCTGATTGGTTCCATACCTCTGTTATTTGCATAAGCACGCCTATACCAGTTTTTTTGGCTCTCCAGTGTATATGTACTGTCATATACTATATCACTACACCATTAAAGTGTTTCAAAGCAAACTTAATGTGGCAATTAACCTACTGTGCTAACAAAATTCCTGACGTACTAGCTAATATCTCCCAAACATAATTGTTATATACTTACTTTGTATCTCAGGAACAATATGACTGATCACTATCGAATCTGGATGTAAATTCCTTATGGCTGGACTTATTTAAAAAAAATTAAGTTCAATTTTATTTAAGTACTTGGATAATTTATCAATATTACTTGTGTACATGTGCCGAAAAAAGTAGACTAACTTGATATAGGATAATTTATTTTTACTTTCATGACGTTGCTGTTCCTTATTTCTCTCGGAGCCTTTTGCTGTACTCTGCTATCATGCGCGTTTTAATGTTACGAGAACGACTGGCAGCGCGTGTATTCCCAAAAAAATGAAGTCATTAAAATAATTTGCACTAATTAATATTTTAATGATTTTGGTTTTATTGTCTATATATTTGAATGAACAAACTATAACATGCATCAATATTTCATACAATGTGTAGTTTACAATTTAAAAATTTCCAACATATTGCGATAAATTATGGATATAAATCACAAATCAATAAATATGACTAATTAAAATTAAGTAAATACTATCTACGATTATGAAAAATTGGAGTTACTATATCGGAAGAAAAGACGTTTCTAAACTAAATTTTCTTACAGGAGCTTTTAAGTAGATCACATTCTGTTAAAATTAAAAATGATTATTTAATTTGTAATTATAGACTTCCAAATAGCAATATTTCAAATTTCGTATATAATTTCAAAAAACTCAACAATAATTTTTATTTGAAAATTGTACTTCATACTATCTATTGCTATATGTGATTGTTTAGTTCATTAAAATAAGTATGTAGTCAATTGAACAAACCCAATTTGAAATATGTGAGGAAGTTTGAATTTAGTTCTTAGTTTATAAATTATTAAGAGCCAATAAGGAACAAGAAGTTACTGATATAACTNTGAGGAAGTTTGAATTTAGTTCTTAGTTTATAAATTATTAAGAGCCAATAAGGAACAAGAAGTTACTGATATAACTAATGAGACTAGTTTCCTCAACATGGGTGGAATTAATTTTTAAATAATTTCTTAAAAATCGAGTTAGTAGGAAGGACTTGAGTTCTCCTTGAAAGTTATAACTTTAGAACTGTAACCAGAAACTTATGCAACAGTAGTGAGACAATTACAAATACAAACATGCTTCACCTGGGACTTGAACCCAGAAAACCTCGTACTATAAGCTAGTGTGCAGCCCACTGCATTACGGAGGTCGGATTTGGAGCATCAACTTCAGATTTAATCAGTCTAATGTTTCGAATGATACGATTTACTAACCTAAAATATTAACAGGGCCTTTATTTGGAAAATAATTGACTAAGCCACATACAACATGCAAGTTTACATGGCCTACCATAGCGCTACTTGTGCGAAGAATTTTATGGAAAGCGGTTGTTTGGTCCCTGAGATATGACATAAAAAAACTTTATTTTCTCATTTGATGCTATCGTACAAAATTGCCAGAAAAAGAGGCTCTATATGCAAAGACACTAATGTATACTGTCTACATACAAATGTTGATTGAATTTGGTAAATATATTTAATATATATTTGTCAAACTTACNCACTAATGTATACTGTCTACATACAAATGTTGATTGAATTTGGTAAATATATTTAATATATATTTGTCAAACTTATCTAAATGGTTTATGAAGCAGCTTTTTGAACAACTTTGTTTGACCAATTCAAATCATGAAAGTTTACATGAACTTCTGTAGCATTGATGGTGCGTATAATGTGGTACAAATTTATCGAAATGTTCAAGTGTAGCTTCTGGTGGGAATCGCTTGATGTGNAGTGTAGCTTCTGGTGGGAATCGCTTGATGTGTTCTCGAGTCTTGGCATAAAATCTCCATAATTGTCATGTGGCGATCTTCATAAATGGAGGACAAAAAAGTAATGTAGTAGCAGTTTCGATGATTGTATAATGCCAATATATAAGGTTAAGTTAAAATAGATTACATAGTTTTGTAGATATAGCGGCCGTTCTGAAAATTATTGTCTCCTGCTTTAAAAAAATGCATTTATTATAATGGCCTACCACAGTACAACATCTCTGCATAATTTTGTAAGAGTTTGTTGATTGTTTCCTGATATACGAGATAGAGTCTGTATTTTTATTTGTAGATCTATTTTACAAAATGGCAGAGAAATGAGCCTCTCAATAGACAAATTTGATGGTTGTAATAGGTTCTGCCAGCACACAAAGTTTTTTTAATCTGTTTCTTTAATATAATATACTGAGCTAAAATATTTATATAGCCAACATTTTGAAAATATGCGCCAGACCTGCATAAATTATACCAGTTTACATTAACTACTGCGTAATATTTGTTCGCCAAATTTGGAAGGAATCTGTCAATTGTCTCCCGAGATATGACAAAATAAAAACTCTATTTAATCGCATGATACTATCTTACGAAATTGCGTACAAAAGATGCTCTGTGTACATTCAATTCAAGTTGTAATATCTACTGCCAGCATACAAAGTTAAGTTGAAATTGATTACATAGTTTCGACATTCTAAGCTAACATGGCTATATGGCCGCTATTTTAAAAATAAGTGTCTGACATGTTAAAACACATCTCTTCTCATGGCCTGCATAAGTACTACTTGTTTGCAAAATTTGGTAGGAATCGATTAATTGTTTACCGAGTTATGACACAATAACTTTATAGATTCGTATTTCGCTATCTTCCAAAACGGCTAACAAAAGTGGTTATTTGTTCATACATATATTGCTTGTAATAGAGACTTTCAGTACACAATATTTGGCCGAAATTGGTTAACTTGTATGGCAGATATTGTAAATAATCTTAGATCCTTCATGTAGCCGCCATTTTTAAAATACATAACTAATTAAGTTCAACCACCTACATTTACATGAGCTACCATAGTGAAACTTACGTGTCAAATTGGGCGAGAATTGATTTAATAATTTTCAAGATATTACGTAAAATTTTTAATTTTTAAATTGGTGATATTTTTCAAATTGGCAGACCAACAACAATATCCATCTCAAAATTTAATGCTTACACAATGATTTGACAGCATACAAAAGTTGGTTTAAATGGGTTAAATACTTCCCAAGATATTACATATCACCCAACATTTTAAAATAGCAGCCATTTTGAAAGCAAGTGCTTGACGAAGTCAAAAACTATACTGATCAGTTGTCATTACTAAGTATTATATGTGTACCAAGTTTGGTCAATTTTGGTTGACGCGTTCAAATATTGAAAGGGGGAGACACACTCACTCACAGGCTCACACACATTTATACAAACACACAGCCGCAGCCAGGAGAGTGACATCACAAGCCTTTCTTTCCTTCGCAAAGTAGGCTAAAAATCCGCGCGGCGCCCACTGTTTGACTGTTTTGTATTGTGTTGTTACTTGACCTCATGTCTGCCAGACAATACAGCGCCTGCTTTCCCGTAGATGCAATCCGTCGTTCTTTGCTGCGCCCGGGCTGGTCGCATGACCTGGCGCAACTCACAATGTTTGTCTTGGTCTGTCTGGAGGTGGAGAGGAGAAGTGTGGGTGGCTCTTACCATCGAGGTTTTGAGGACCGATAAGGGTAAAGCGTGGTGAGTATGGAGCATAGCCGGAATGCAAGGGTGGGGAAACGGAAGATCCCCGAGAAAACCCGCCGACCAGCGGCGCCGTCCGGCACGATTCCCACACCGCGACCCCCTGTCTGGAGGTATTTTGTTTGACCGAGTCCAATAAGGGAGAAGGGGTTGTAAAGTTACACAATTAGGGCCCTTCACTGTGAAATTAATGTCGTGGTACTGATTTCACGATCTCTACCTAGTTATTCCTGTATTCCCTGCTCTGTGTTGCATATTTTTTTGTCTCAACGCATACACCGTAGTTGTGGCTGGCTGCTGTTGACCAAGGCTGACTAAGGACTTGGTGATGAGTTCTAGTAAAATTGTATTAGATCTCGTTATGAATAAATACTATAATTGCATTTAAGTCTACGGGATNTGGTGATGAGTTCTAGTAAAATTGTATTAGATCTCGTTATGAATAAATACTATAATTGCATTTAAGTCTACGGGATTAGTTGTTGGGTTTTGGTGTCAGGCTGGGCAGTTTGATTTACCTGTTTATCATCAGTGTGGCCGGAGTTATTTGTTGTTTTATATAGTGGTAAGGGAATTTAGTTTAGGCACGCTAGGATAATTATGTTTTACATAATGGGTAGATATTTTTGGTGTCGCTTCAGTTTTCATAGTGGACATTCAGAAAACACTGAAAACTAAACGCTTTATGAAGCGTTTCTCTAGTACTTTTAGCCATTTTGTTTTTTTTTGTCAACATAAGTTCTCATATGCCTCTGGCTCGTAAGACGCTTCCAGCCATTTCTCGGTAGCTTGATTGCGAGGTGGCTGGAGTCAATTTTGTGCAAGTTTATTGGTTACTTTATTTTGATTTTGTTTCAAGTTTGCAGGCTGAGAGACTACTTTTACGAGATGCTGACACGTTGAGGCAAAGTTCCCCGCTCTAAATGATTCTGTAGGCTTTTCACGGTAAACTGAACACTTTTTGATGTATTCTTCCACCCCATGTAAAATTAACATTGCCATGGGACTGATCACTTTATTCATTCGACGCGACGGTCGAGTGGAATTATTGTAAAAGTAAATGGTTTACAAATTCGTTTATTCTTACACTTATAAGCATTCAAAAAACAGAAAAATAAAGAAAAAAATTTCAGTATTCACAAATGTTTCCTTAATAGTTCTGATTCAACATTAAGACACTGAACTAATTTCCTACGTCGTTTTTACTGGGGACATGCCAGTCAGTGTGCTCGTTAAAATATATGCAAGCAGAAGCAGTGAAATTTTTCCAATGGTTGATTTCAAACGTGCTCACTTTACCGTGCACAGATTTTAGTCTTTTTTGTGTTGTATGTTAGGTGTAAGATTTTGTTACTTTTTGTATAGGTTCCTTTGTAGTTTGACGCCCGTCGCATGCTAATTGTTGATATCGGTCACCATCACTCGGGTAGGACTTAGGTAGTCTCGCCGAGCATGCAAGTGCGTCCTGCCCCTTTTAACGGGCTGATTATGGGACGTGAAGATATTAAGTTGTGCTTCGGCAAACATTGAAATCCATTTTCTCAGACTATTCTCTGACCTGGATGAGATTTGTACAGAAAGGTTAAAAAATAACGCATGTTTTTGAATTGGGCAATAGTTGGGAGGGCAGAGGTGGAATACAGTCCCTTTCCACCTGTGCGTTTGACACACGGGTAAGTTTTAGTAGCCATAGTGCATTGGAACTTGGGGTCTCGCGTTTTTGCTGTCGAGCAATTCTTCAGAAATATTGACGGCCAATTTATATCCTCTTTATAACTGATCCAATAGTGCGAATCTTTTTCACTCATCAGAATTGAATGTTATAATCAGGGATTGCCCAATCACGGCCAACATTGGACTGCCGACGGAAAACACGTTAGACAGTAAAAACAGAATCGTTATTTCTGAAGAATTGCTTGACGACATAAACGCGATGCTCCACGTTCCACCGCGATATGGGTAAGGTTTATTCTACTCAGACTAGGAACAAAACGAGATTTCTTATGGGAGAGTTTGGCATAGGGAAAAGTTTTGCTGCATGTTGCGCTGATGTTCCAAAGAGGTCGCTTTAAAGCTGGCGGTAAATTGAGATATTCTATATATTTTTGTNGCTGCATGTTGCGCTGATGTTCCAAAGAGGTCGCTTTAAAGCTGGCGGTAAATTGAGATATTCTATATATTTTTGTAAAAAAGATTATTTGTCTAAAATTGTGTTTTAAACCTATATTTTCCCCAATCAAAATTCAAAGTGTTAACTTTATTTTGCATTTATTATTCACGCTCTCAAATAGTTCTTTAAAGAGAAAATCGTAAAAATAAAACTATGTTTTGTGTTGGGTGTTCATTAGATAGTTTAATTCAATGAAAAAACGTTAAAAATTTAGGTACGGAAAGTATATAGATGTCATAAAAAGTAACTTTGTATTTATCTCCTTTAGTTGAAGGGTACTGAGCAGGAAAATCCTGAAAAATCCTTATCCGCCATTTCACTATTACATTTTTCGATTCAGTTGTCATATTATTTAAATAAAGTAATTGTGTAGGCCTACAGTTTGCCAAATCATTTTAAGATAGAATACTTAACAAAATGTGAATATATTTCGTTATAAAGGATGTATCCGAACTTAAAGCCACGATATCTGCGGTCCTAAAAAACCAGAAAACCTTAGTAACAAAATGTCCGGAAAAGCAATCTTGTGTTAAGAAACTGACGTTGAAGTTAAGTGCAGCACTGCCGGGAGTACACAGCTGCAAGTACATACGTGTACTTTATTGTAGTGTATTGTCGTGCAGAATTTACTACACTACTTTTCGTTTTGTACTAAATAACCATACATTTGTGTAGAAAATGTAATTAGAACATTGATTTTTTGAAAAATTTATAACTCCCTGAATTGTTGCACTTAACTTCAACGTCACTTTAGTAATACAAGAATACTTTTCCGGACATTGTATTACTAGGGTTTTGCTGGTTTAGGCCCACAGATGCTGTGGCTTCATCTTCTACACGAAGTTCAGATACATCATGTATAACAACTCTACTGCGAAGAAAGAAGTTTGTGGTTTACGGAGGGTCTAAAAAAATACAAATTGAAATATTTTACACAACTTCATTTATTTAATGAAAACTGCAATAATTATCCCATTTATCACACAAAACGGAAAAATTCTGGTACACGTGCGACAGCAGTGATACCTGGCGGCAAAAAATTTCAGTTGCCAAAGTAAAAGCATTGAGCTTCCCGATCTGAGTAGATTACACCTTAGCCATGGCTACTAAAACTGCACCGTACTAACTACGCACAGGCGGTGTGGGGTTGTCGCTCAACTACTACCCATTTTAACAACATGCGTTCTTTTATGAAATCGTAAAATTACTTTAACAGTGTAGATAACTGTGGTAAAGGTGTTCTTCTTTGTATTGAGAATTTGTTAAACATACGTACCTCCACACGTTTTACACAAAACGAATGCCGCTTGTTACATTAATTCAAGGAAAAGTCACCGACATGTTATATTTTCATTGGGAATTGTTTGTCGTAAGTCTTGACTGTAAAAGAAACGTAGTGATTATATAAGCGTAAAAAATCTAAGTAGTCGGTTACCGTTGGGCATGTGTTAATAGTACGCTGAGAGATAGGTTTGTTCCAGCCAACAAAATACTTGTTTATGTAGGGCCAAATATACACAGTTGAATCGCATTATTATGACCACCTGCTAGAAGTGCCATCTGCAGCTCGTAGTCAATGGCGTATGGCCCGTGACGTGGGCTGGTGAAGCGGGTATATACTGCGACCAACAGGCTGGCTGTACACATTGCGCTTCCTGCTGTCATGGGTAAGGGAAGCGATTTAACCGAGTTACATTAAGGGATCATTATCGGCTTTTGGGCCAAGAGGGGCAGCATTTCGGAAACAGTGACATTTGTTAACTATTCATGTGCCTCTGTGGCAAAGGTGTATAATGAGTGGACAAATGGCACCATTGGGGATAACCGTCGTGGAAACTGCGGAGCTCCACGCGCCATTGATGTCCGAGGTGAACGTTGACTACGACGGTGCGTGAAGGCCAACCGACAGTCTACAGTGGAACAGCTCACCATCTAAATGAACCAGATGGCATCCAGAAACGTGTCTACCGCAACAATTCAGCGAACTCTTCTATGAATGGGGTTCCGGAGTGGACGGAGGATGACTGCANCAGAAACGTGTCTACCGCAACAATTCAGCGAACTCTTCTATGAATGGGGTTCCGGAGTGGACGGAGGATGACTGCACCCATGCTAACAAGGTGCATAGCCAAAAGCGACTGTAGTTTGCTCGACAGTATGGCAGTGGGTAGCCTTCTCCGAAGAGTCACGGTTTCAGCTACTTAGAACGGATGGACGTCAGCGGGTCCGGCGAGAAACGTCGGAAAACCGACACTCTGCATCCATTACTGGACGAACACAAGGAGTTGGGGAGAGTGTTATGGTCTCGGGAATGTTCTCGTGACATTCTCCAGGTCCCATCATCCATGTGGGAGGCACTCTTGATCAATTTGGTTATGAATCCTTCCTCGGCGATCACGCCCACCCGTACATGCTGATAGTCTTTCCTCGGGAGGATGGGATCTTCCAGTACGATAATGCGCCTTGCCAAACGGCTAGAAGTGTCTGCACTTGGCTGGAAGAGCACGATCCAGACTTCAAAGTTCTTCCCTGGCCCCCAAACAGCCCCGATCTCAATCCAATTGAACATCTGTGGGACCACCTTGATTTTCGTGTTCGTCGTCAGTCTCCTCCGCCACGCACCCTTCAACTGTTGTGGGACGCACTGCAGACAGCATGGCTCCAGATACCCGTGGAGACCNTCCGCCACGCACCCTTCAACTGTTGTGGGACGCACTGCAGACAGCATGGCTCCAGATACCCGTGGAGACCTATCACCTATCAGCACCTGACTGAGTCACTGCCAGCTCGTCTAGCTGCTGTCCGTGCTGCGAAGGGCGGTTCTTCTGTATNGCATGGCTCCAGATACCCGTGGAGACCTATCAGCACCTGACTGAGTCACTGCCAGCTCGTCTAGCTGCTGTCCGTTCTGCGAAGGGCGGTTCTTCTGTATATTAGAAGGTGGTCATACTAATGTGTTTCGACTGTGTATATATTTAGTAGTCCCAACAAAATATTTTGTTGAGTAAACAAAACTTGAAAAGCTACTAAATTAAATTTGTTCATCTAACAAAATACACGCTTGAATAAACAAAACATCTGTTTGGGCCAATACAAATTAAACTGACAACAACATATTTAGTTGAAAAGACTGCACATATTTGCNTATTAGAAGGTGGTCATAATAATGTGTTTCGACTGTGTATATATTTAGTAGTCCCAACAAAATATTTTGTTGAGTAAACAAAACTTGAAAAGCTACTAAATTAAATTTGTTCATCTAACAAAATACACGCTTGAACAAACAAAACATCTGTTTGGGCCAATACAAATTAAACTGACAACAACATATTTAGTTGAAAAGACTGCACATATTTGCTTGGCCACTCATTTGGTTTTCTTTGTTCGAAAATGCAGGTAGAGCATTTATTTGTATTTTTTATGGCAATTACGTTAGTAACAGTGTTTTTAATGCACTTATTGATGCTTAGTAACGGCATAGAAATGTTAGTATATAAGTTCAACAAGAAACTATAAAGTAACTCTGCAAAACTTGAAATGTATATTTACCCACGTTGTCCAGTGTTTGAACAGCGTGTATTTAAAAACATTCAGAATTTATTAGTAGTCACTTTAGCTGTGGCTGAAACAGCGCAGTGTTCGGATGCAAAGGATATNCATAGAAATGTTAGTATATAAGTTCAACAAGAAACTAAAAAGTAAATCTGCAAAACTCGAAATGTATATTTACCCACGTTGTCCAGTGTTTGAACAGCGTGTATTTAAAAACATTCAGAATTTATTAGTAGTCACTTTAGCTGTGGCTGAAACAGCGCAGTGTTCGGATGCAAAGGATATGTGTTCGAGGCCCGCTCTGGCTTTCAATTTTCTTTCTATTGACCGAAACTGTTAATGTACGTAGAGCCCAACATATTTTTAGTTGCGTCAAACAAATCTTGCAGTTTGGGGCAACCAAATGAGAACAACTAAGTAATTAGATTTCAACAACAAAAAATTTTAATGCCCCTATATACACAGTTAATTTGGTTGCCACAACAAACTTTTTTTGATTCAACACCTTTTTCTCAGTGCAAGTAATATTGGTTGGTAGGGCTTAACGTCTTGTCCACAGCGAGGTCGTTCGAGACGGAGCAAGTTTTTCAGAAAAGCCGAAGCGGGGAAGGAATCTGCCCGTGGCCTGTAATAAGGGACAATCCCAGCATTTGCCTGGATTGATTTAGGGAAACTATGCAAAACCGAAATCAGGATGGCCTGACCGTGAATTGAGCCCGGGTCCTACCGAAAGCGCGTTCAGTAGTCTTCCACTGTGCCATCTTGCTCGGTCATACATCAAGTGTATCATTATTTATAAAATAAATATAGAATACTTTTACAATTTTGGTTGTCAAAACATATTATATTTATCAGACTATAGGCTATTCACGGTAAAGTGAGTACTTTTGAAAGCCATCTCCTTTGGAATAATAATCAATAAATATATATTTTATTTTAGCCTTGGACGTTAACTTTCGACTCCGGTGAAATATATACACTGTGTTTATTACTTTCATGGAAATATTTATTTTAAAAAGTGGTGAACGGATAAAAAATGGCCGGTAGGAAAAAAGTAACTTTAGTCTCAAAAGTGCTCACTTTTCCGTGAATATATCAGTTATGTATTATTGTCTGTATTTTTTATAATTATTTTGCACATATTTGTAAACTGTATAGTTTAGTTTAAATTTTTTATTTGTAAGACGAGAATTTACTGAGTCAATAACTTGAAAGTGGACAACAAGTGTCAATTAGTGATAACAGTGGAATTTTCACATTTGCAAATATGACACTTGGTTGTGAATAGTTTTTTAAAAATATTTATATTATATTTCAACCCTATGAACAATAGTTTGCAGTTACCACTTAATACAATTTTTTTCACAACAGTTTGATTTCCTTTGCCCGTTTAGGTTATAGTGAGAATATTAATCATCATGTTACGAGTGATGTTATGGCTTTGTTTGGCAAGTATACAAACGAATGAGACTTGACTTTGACATTCTTTATAATTTTTCTCGTATACTATTGCCTGGCTACTAAGACTTTACTCCCAGAGCTTGTGTGTATATCAACGTATTGGTCGGTGTTTCCAGTATTACGAAACGAAAAAAATAGGATGTAACAGTTAGGTTATACGAATTCTTTCTGCTACAATTGTCTGCTTTCTGTAAAAAGAGAGCGATTTGTGAATTTATTGAACATATATTACAAGCATTTTTTGCAGGGTCTCCGAATACATACATATATTTTTACCATACACAGTTCCAAACTAATCGTTTGTTTAATGGTGTTCCCACAACTTAGGGTTTCAATAACGTATCTAACGACACCGTGTCTGTCTCCCAACGTGGCACATACAGATTCGGCTAAGAAACATGCACATCCAGATTTGTCACTAGCTGCATAATCAGATGTATAAACTACTTGAACTATATCTTTGGCTGTACGGTACTCTGCGTCAATCATTGGTTGATCTCCTGTGACTACATTGGTGCACCAGTATCCAGACAACCGTATTGTTATTGTGAAACTTTCTCTGTTTTCATCCACAGTGCACGGATTACACGAGATGAATGGCTGCGCGAAAAATACACATCACAGGACACATAAGTGCGAAACATGTGGTACTTAATGTGCTCAAAAACATGCGAAGACCTGCGAAGTCCCAGGACCTTCACATGAGAAATCCCTCGCATTTTGTTTCTATCTACTTTTCGAACATAATACGAGCAGTCATCGCACCTTGCAGTATTCGCAGGTACTACAACAGCAAATTAAAATATGCTCAGCGATACTGGGATTGTATCCCAGTACAATTTCAAGACTTACGCCTGCATAAACACTTGCATATTTACCAAAGATACATTTCGTTATTTTACCTGTATAAATAAAAGTATAACTTCACAAATACAAAGGAAACCAACGCTGATGGATCTATACAATTTAAGATTATTCTCCATTGTGAATATGTAAAGAATACCAAAATAAATTAAAAATGCTTCTGTATTCAATACCACCATGGTTTGTAAGTATAATTCACGTCTATTTAAAGATATCATGATAACAATTTAGTCAGATTTATTTCAATGTTCATAATGTGAATTTTACATAGAAAATGCCATTTTAAATCGAATCTTCACTATAAATTTCTGAATATCATTTGAAACTGCAGGAAAATTGATAACCGATTTGATATTATTACATGAGGCATGATCAATTAATTATTTAGGTCAGAAGAAAATGTGAAAATGTTTTTATTCCATCCATACTTTTAATTTAAAGACGTCAGGAAGAAGAAATATTGGAATACCAGGGATTCCACTTGGACAATAATTTCTATGAAAAGATTGCAGATATGCATCAACATTCCCCCTCCTCTCCTACTTACATCGCCATGTGGATCATTGCACATTGAACTCCTCACATCATTTAAAAGGAAGAAAGCCACCCTAACCTGCAAAATCACTTTGGCAACTACTGCTTCAAATTGACAATTTTGGCGATATATTTAGGACTGCACTTCTTGGGTACGTCGATGAGAAACACACCGAGCTTGATGTCAATTCCGAATTTACAGGCCCGGACTTTACAACACACTTCATCAAAGTGAGATTTTTATGAAACTTTCGGTGACTTGTACGAATCCAGCATTTTACCCACATTGATGAGCTTGATAACAATAAGTTTTGAATATATATTGACGCAATCTGCGTCCCTATATTTTATTCGTCAGAACACACGCTCTGGCGAAGCTCGCAGGTGGACGACCGCAATAAGGATTAAGGGTTTTGTGGACGTGCCGGAAGAGTGACGCCAGGAGCCTCGCAGCTGCAAATGCACGCTACCAAAGGTTTCTGCACGTGCAACTGTTCCTGCACGTGCAGACGACATCTGGAGACAACGGAAGTCACCAGGGCGCGGACAAAGCTGCATTTTGCAGCTGCCCAAGGGACACCGAGATCCCACCACCAGCTGCATCTGTCCCAGGCTTGTACCGCAATAAACCATGAGAGCTTTTAGTGGGCGTGCGGGATATAGCGGCACGATATCCGGAGGCAGGAGAACCACACGTGTGCCGAACCAAGAGGGCACCCAAGAGTTCCCGCACGTGCAGAACGGAACAATAAACTTCCAGGCCAGAATCAAGGGGCGACGCCAGGCCGGCTGCGGACCACAGGAGCAGC
>NQII01000479.1:365890-440076 GCA_002778355.1 Clitarchus hookeri
TCGACCTCAGTTGGAGGCCGTCAAGCGGGATGTGCGGTAGGAAGAATCCGAGAAAAGTCAGTCAGACGCAGAGTACTGCGTGGACCCGAGAAGGAGGAACTTCGAGGCCAGGCGCCGAGACGCCCACCAAGTGCGAGAGCAGTTCCAAGACGCCAGCCGAGGGAAGACAGCGCCGCAGTGTCAGATAAGTAGTTCTACACCAAGTGTGAAGAATCTTGCCCCCCCCCCTCACGTCGCAAAAATCGCCGCACCAAGTATCACGTAATCTACGTACAGAAAGGGAGGGGAGTTTGTCTCGTGAGTTCATGTACCAGTTAACCTGTTCAAGCAACAATAAAACTCGATTATGTGAACTCGCAAATAAAGTGTAATTTATTAGTAAATTGGACCTAGATACAACAGTGTTGACGTATTCCTATGCCCTATCACTGAGGGCTAGCATCAAGTGCTGGCGCCTCACGCCGCAGAGCAGATTCAATACCTACTTCCAAACTTCAGCATTTGGCAGGTATCAATATTTGGTGAAAATGCGTACCTTACATATCCAGCGCTTCCTGCCCATTCTTGTACGAGCGATGACATTCTATTACCCTTAAAATGTAATTATATTAAGAAGACTCGTGCAATGGTCAGTGCAATCGCTGGCTTTGTAGAACGCACTGCAGGAGTCTGTGTACATTTTTGGAACTACGTAATTCACTGGTCATTCAGTTGCATGAGCCCAAGGAATATGGTGAGTATATGAGGTGAAGATGCAATTTCAGTATAGTTGGTTGGAAAATTTACCTGTTGGTTACCAGAGTCTCCATGACGATGAAAGCAAAGGACGTGGGTTAAATGTGGATGACACTTTTAAGGCATATGATCAGGCAAATACATATACTACTATAGGGTTAATTCCCTGACACTTCAGCGTTAGCAGTTCAACTATTTCAGATTGTCAGAATCAAAAGGGAAAGTGGAATGTATGGTCAACTGCGTACCGTACTGACATAAACATCGAATTGACATCTGCAATAACCCTTTAGTTCCTCACCATGTTGAAACTCTACTTCGATTATATCATAATGAATGATGAGATGTGGTCCTGTAAAATAAAATAATCACTGAGGAGCGGTAATAGTAAGGAGAAGTAGGTTCAGGGACAGGATCTAGGAGTAGGAGGCAGAAGCCACCAGCCATAACGTCACACGTAGAGGTCGCAGCCGGCGGCTGGAAGCATGGGATGTTCACGGTATTTACAAAATGGCTTGTTTCACTCCAAAAATCACTTCAGAAATTAATTATTCTACTTAATCATTTTTTTCACCAAAAAATGCCAAAAAAATAATGAAAAAATGAGCTAAGTGAATTCAAAGCTCCGCGATGCGAGAGCCGAAAAATACTCAGAGGAGCAAGTGGATTCGAGGCTCGTAACCGAATCACCCACTTTATCCTCAGAGCAGTAAAAGCAGATTCGATGCCCGAGTCAGGTCCTTGTGGATCGGATGGATCAGCGGACATGGCTCCTTCCCCCAACCATCATCCTACACCAACCACGTCCTCATCCCAATACCTCCACCCCTACCCCTCCCCGCACCCTTCACTGTGCTCACCTCACCCTCTCCACACCCTCACCGACACTCAAAACCATAAAAATTCGAGAAAAGTCGCAAAAAATTAAAAATATTTCTAACAATCAAGGAATATATTATTTTCCCACCATCACCTTCTCAAACCTACTCTAACCAACGCATACTATCCCTCACCACCCCCTCCCAAACATAAAGAATTAAAAAATCCAACAAAATCGGAAAACCAAGAAAAATCGTAACAAATCTAAAGAAACTCGTTAAAATTTAGGAAAATATTACGTCACAGACTCCGACTTTTATGTTGGATTTTAGTGACCTTGACCTAAATGGCTTTAAATTTAAAAAAATAGGAAAAAAATTATAAAAATCGAAAGAAACACGTAAAAATCGACGAACATATTATGTTACTGACTCCGACCCCCAAAGTTGAACAGTGGTTAAATTAACCTTGGCCTCAAACCTTTAACTAAAAAAATGGAAAACAATTTTAAAAAACCTACAATACACAGAGGAAAAATTATATAGGTAATGCAAAATACCAAGTTGGATATGTGTGACACTGAGGGTTTGATTCTCGTATAGCCACTCCTTGGTACGACGATTAGTAGGCGACCGAATCTCCACTTCTGTATTTAATTGGCTATAGAGCCTATCAAACTACCTACCCCCAAAGCAATTTACTAACTTTACGTAACATACATACCATACCCCCTTTCCCTGCCCCACACACAACACCATCGAACCTCTCGTCGCTTCACTTCCCTCGCCATTTACTCACCATTTATCGAGCTCCCTTCAACATCCTCACATCCTTCAACACCCATCACCCGACTCTCCACCCCCGCCCACCAATAATTCGCTGTAGCTCATCCCCCTCACCATCCACGCTGGCCATCAACCAACCACACGACTCTCCACTCATTCACTTTCCGAAACCTAAC
Source organism: Clitarchus hookeri (assembly GCA_002778355.1). Taxonomy (NCBI): domain Eukaryota; kingdom Metazoa; phylum Arthropoda; class Insecta; order Phasmatodea; family Phasmatidae; genus Clitarchus; species Clitarchus hookeri. Next base: position 368,406 of record NQII01000479.1, read on the forward strand.
TGGTTCCTGAAGAGACTGACTCCACCAAAGACTGCCTTATGCCAATACCAATTTCTGCAGAAAGTTCCTGCAACAGTGGACAATACCAACCAGGAAAATCAACCGATCATAACACCCACTTATACCAATAATCGACAACTAATCTAAAAAAAAGTGGCCTAAAACGAATCTAGTTGCTAACCTCTTCACACAAAAGTTTTTCAAAACTTAGCAAAGTTTTTTCAAATACTAGCAAATCTTCACAAATGTTTCGCAAATTTTCGCAAAATATTTGAAAATCTTCAACATCTCCTTGCAAATCTTAGCTTACTCTTCGGAAATCTTCATAAAACATTGCAGATCTTCACAAAACATATTACCTACAGTTAAACACACCAAAGGACCATAGCAGTCGACCAGACCAACTGTCGGACCAGACCGACGAGCCATAAAGTCTAGCCATACGAACCATCCATACCTACCAGCTCACCACCACCACCACCTTTATCATCATCATCACGCGATCAGGCCTAGGGGACTGTGCAAAACTACAATGTTCTTCCTCCACTGTGTTTAGTCTCTTGCCCTTCGTCTCCAGTAATCCTTTATGCCGATTTGTAGTAGGTCATCACGGATTCCATCCCTCCACCTCTTCCTTGGTCTACGTAGTGGTCTTCTTCCACCAGAAACCAGTCCAACATTAAAATTTATTTTAAAAAACTGTAAAAATCGAGGAAAATAGTATTTTATTGATCCTCACCCCGACGTTTCATCCAGACGACCTTGCTGTTGACCCCAGTGGCATTGAACTCGAGAAATATAAAAATATCGTGGAAAAAAAAACGAAAAATTCGTAATATCAGGAAACATTATGCTGCTGACCTGAATAGACATGTCGGATGTGGGTTAACTTGACTTTGACCCCAGTGACCTTCAACTCGAAAATCGACAAAACATCGTAAAAAGAAAGAAAACGAAACATCAATGCGATAATGATATAACTGATGCCAGACACCCCATTGGACGGGTGTGACCTCTTGAGTTCGATTCTAGTAAAGATGATGGAGTACAGCCACTCCCTGGTGGGACGATCAGCAAACGACAGATTAGTCGGCACTCCTCTAACCCCGCACCGATTAATCATTAACTGTGTATTTGATCAATCTTCACCCCTCTCCACCAAGTACCTCCCCCACCAACTGCCTACACCACCATGAACACTTAACTCTCCACCCCCTCACACTTTACTTGACATAGCTCGACCCCCTCATCTTCCATCATAGTCCCAACCCACCACCCGACTATCCACCACCAACACTGTCCAACTATCAACCCCCCCCCCTGCTTTTACGACAGCAGTCCACTTCCATTCAATACAGCTAGTTTCATTAACTCCATTTTCTCAGTATAGTTTGACTTAGCATTCGGTTCCCCGCTATACCTACGAATCAGCTGCCATACCTTGGCTGATTTCTCGCTAATGTGCGACTTCTGCACGCCCCACATGCAACGAGCAACACCCCAACTATCTCACAATACAATCAATTTAACGGGCTCCGTTTTGTTACTATACCACGATCCCTTCCACCCCACCATAACATTTCGTTGACTATTTACTAATAATGACCACTTTGTATGGCTGGTCTTATAGGTTGGTCTGTATGGCAGGTAAGGTTGGCTGCATGGTCGGGTCGTATTTTTGCTAGTATTGTTGGCATATATGGTTGACTCGCATCGATGGTCTGTATGTTTTCCTGTTATAGTCTGTTCCTATGGTTGGGTGATATTGTTGGTTAGTATGGTCGGTTCTTATGGCTGGTGTGCCGTATTTATTGGCAGCACTTAAATGCTCAAACTTTAACTCGCTTTTCAGCGATATTTATGGCAAAACCCTGTCGTTTGCCCTTGCTCTGTATTTGTCTCATTCTTCTGTAAACTGTCAATACAGTTACTAAACTGTTAATCACTGCTATCTGAAAACATAAAATGTTGAGTTAGTTGTAATTATGAATTTATTGTTAACATTTTGTTAACATCCTTTTGGGTGAATCTCTGCTATAACATATTCAAGTGTTTTGTGTCACGCTAGATGGCACTTAAACGCCTTTGTTAAAATTTTGTTTTCTTATGAAACATTACTTGTGGTAAAAACCTGTTTACATGATGTAAATGTAATTTATATAATGCGGAAAAAATTAAATTTAAATATGTTGCTAATATTAATTACTAATATAATCTGGGATCACTGCATCGCCATTCGATTATGTAGAATCTACAATACAGGTAAAATTGTCCAGTCGCGCAAGCTTCTTTGGCGCTAATTCGACCTTCTTTATTTTCTCTTCCAATTATCATTATGTGAAGTCACGCAAATTTTACATAATCCTATTTTCGACAGATTATGCAGTAGAGTTTTGCATCACTGCCTGTGGTGAGTGTATTTTACTTGTTTATTTTATTTCATGTGAGAATCGCCTGTTTATTATTCTCCTGTTTTAAATTTTGGTGTAACTTTGTAATGTGGCCCACATTTCCTACATGGCTTGATACCTACATATTCCGGTATATTGCTGCTATAAATGCCTTGCTGATATCCAGCCTAGCCTCACGGCAATTGTGTTTCACCCTGGCTGTTGATCTGCTAGCTGCTCTTCATATTCAGGAAAGCCATGCCCATTTATTCATTTGGTCGCATGCGGATTCTCTAAAAACTGATTCTGGAATTTTCTGTTCTAAACATTTCGCCCCCTTCTTTAAATAATAGAGATTATAATGTAAATTATGAAGTTAAAAATAAAATGGAAAATTTTGTATGCATTAGTTTAAGTATTATTACTGGCATGTTTACGTAAAATACGTAGTGGTGCACCACTTATTCCATAATATTATTTTTGGTTTCAGTGTCAATGAATATCCTAAAAACTTAATTGAATTGAATATCCACGTTAATATTGTTTTGCATTTTGTATAATTCACACAAAACCATTTTGTTTTGGTGGCATCTGCAAACAAAAGAACATATGCTCACATAATATGATATTCAAATAATTATATTATTCTTTATTTGAATATTGAAATTAATATTTATATATTTACTACCCCGAATTCAGTGTTGTGTTTTTTATATTTTATATATTTTATAACTTGCACTTTAATTGTTTATTTTTTAGTGGTTAAAAAATGTGAGAAGGGAAACGACTTCAGGGTTCGGCCCTTTTCTCTTCCTTTTTTTAAGAGGGCTACACTGGTTGCAGAAATTGATCCGCGTGTTTATTTTGGGCATCCTCCGGGAACGTAGTTGGGAACGCTTTAATTGTTTACTCCTTTCTGGGGCTTATGATTCGCGTGTCAGCCCTGTGGCAGGGGGATGGCTCGCTGACTGATATGGTCGGTTCACATGACATGCTGGTATGGTCGGTTCACATGGTCAGCTGGTATGAATGGTTCATATGGCTGACTTGTATGGTAGATTCGTATGGTTGCTGGTATGGGTGGATGGTGAAGTCGTTTCATTATTTTGGCTGTTCTTGATTTGTATGGTTGGCTCGTATGGTTGGTTATGGTTGTTTGTGTGTTTGTGTTGCATGACCATTTCGTATGATTTGCTGGTGTTGTTAATTTTCCTTATACCTCTGGTGAGGTTACTTGGTGTGGATTAATTGTATAGTTGGCTGGTCTTGTATAATAGTTCGGTATGCCTAGATGGTATGGTTGACTGGTAAAGGTTAGTTCGCATATTTCACTAGTGTTGTTGTCTCGTGTGGTTGGCCCATATGGACTCTTCGTATGGATTATCTTCCCCATCGGTATAGCCAGTCGGTCTTGGTGGCTGGTTGGCCTGGTTGGTTGGAATGGTTGGTTCATGTGGTTAGCTGGGATGGGTAGGTTTTATAGTTGGCACTTACGGATGGTTTGTATGGTTGGTTCGCATATCTGGCTGGTATGGGTGGTTCGTGTTGTTAGCTGATATAGTCATATCGTATGGCTGGCTCTTTTAGGTAGCTTGTATGATTTTTTTCCTCAAAATTAAGATGGACTATTGCATTGAGTAATTGTTATCATGACATCATCACCTAGCACATTAAGAGATGATGCCATGATAGCACCGTCGGCAAATGAGAACCTGCATATGAACACCATGGACAAGTCGCTGCCAATAACAAGATGTTCAGGTCACTGTAGCGAGACCTTCAGTGGAAGTAGCAATGCACAACTGCACAGAAGGACTTAAAAAAATTGACGAGAAATAGGCTAAGCTTATATGAACCTTTGCTGTAGTAATCGTAGTTCTGAGTTACCTGAGTTATTATACATTAAATTTAAGGGAAAAAGATGTTGTGAGGTATATCAAAATCATATCGACCAGTGTACACTCCAGGATCAAAAATGTGTCGATTTTATAGGCAAACCGAATGGTAATGGGTTCGTGTTTATGGAATGAGATTTCCTGACAATATTAAGATATATGTTGGAAGGAATTGATAACATACGACAAAGCTATGAAAAATAATTTAATATACTAACTTACAGAGGAGATAGAAAACCACGGGTTTCTAAAATGTGATTGGAATGATACAACTCTACCATAACTACACCAGGAGGAGCATTTAAGATCTCAAATGCTGCTCTTTATAATATGTGGTAGAGAAGACAGTGTTGAAGAGAGTTTAAATAATATATGTCACGAGAAAGAACAAATGGTGATGAAGTGTGCAGTCTGGATTCTAGATTCAGTTAGTCATTTACAGCTAAGCACAAATGTATGTCGCCTACTGGCAACACAATAATATGATATTGTCGTCTTCTTGTCTACGAAAGACATCGTAATACTTAACCTAATACTTATATACGTAGACTTTTGTAAAGAAACCGATATTAAAAATAAATTTTATTTATTTTTCAAAACCTTTTGTAGAGAATTACTTGTTTTATATAAAATCTGTTATGTAAAAATTTGCGATGAAAATAAGTTTCGAAGAAAAAAATATAAACGTTCATTACAATTAATATGAAGAAAAATTGAGTATAATTAAATACGCAAGTCGCATTCTTCGTGGGTTAAATCACATAAAAAGTTTGGAATTCGTCATCATTCGGTATAAGTTGTTATTGGCGTACTCTAGCCGACAGGTTTGACAATGTGTGACTTGGGTTGTACTCTGGTGGTCGATGATAAAAACACAAGTCGTCAGCGCAGTCTAGTGGACAAATGCACAGAGTGGAATGTATGGGAGTATAGGAGGCGAAGGCGGTAGTTTTGTGGGGGTTCCAGTGTGATGTATAGCTAATGAATAGATGGCGCAGTGGAGAGGGATGTACGAGAGTCGACAGACTGACCGACTAAGTAACCAATGGCATTTACTGATGGGGTCAGTCTTGGCTGCTCTTTTCTATACTGGAAGAAGCTGGATGTGTGTGCTTCACCATCTTCACGAGAATCGAATCATATACATTAATAATATAATATTTTCAATTTTTTAAATATATTTATTAATTTTTGTGGATGAATAAACAAGTCTTATGCTGAAAGCATACGCTAGCCGAAACTAATTATAAATCACAAATGTTTTCGAATTATTGCTACATAAATAAATTAAAGCAATATAATTCAATAAAAATAAATAATACTTATAAATTATACTAACCTTATTAAAGAGAAAAAGATTTACCAAACCAAATGAATTATTGCTGGGTTTAGTCATCCCTCTTTTTTTTGTGTTAATACCTAAATTTAGTTCAAAAGATAGTTAAACTTTTGTAGCATAATTTTTTTCTAAATAAATCAATACCTCCCGAAGTTTGAATAAATTTATTTACAAACATGTAATACGCTAATTCTTCCCTTTTCAATTGCATATTCATGATTGCCATCACAGACATACAGTACTCATATTCGTGCTGTCGTAGCAATTAATTATGGAATAAAATGTCATAAATGTGGGTAACAATAACACATAGAATTTGCACAGCCCTTATATTTCAACAATTGCAGACTACATGCATATATTTACATAGAGAATTAGACACTCAGAATACTACAATAAATGCTAGCTATTCTGTGTTTGCATTGTCCTCATCATCCCAGCCTAATTCAACAATGCAGGTCTGATAAATGCGATCATAAACTCTGTAGGTATATCAATTTTGTTAACAGTAAGTGCTTTAATGACAAAAATGTGTGTGGGCTTAATATATATTTATATATTGTACCTTATTCATTACTGCACTATCAATTGTCTGTGAAAATAAATTTTTATTGTATAAGGTTTTCTTGAAATATGTTTTTCAGGTTACTCGTAGAATGTTAGTAAGACAGTACCTGTTTACACGTCACATGTTGCATAATCTGCATNGGTATATCAATTTTGTTAACAGTAAGTGCTTTAATGACAAAAATGTGCGTGGGCTTAATATATATTTATATATTGTACCTTATTCATCACTGCACTATCAATTGTCTGTGAAAATAAATTTTTATTGTATAAGGTTTTCTTGCAATATGTTTTTCAGGTTACTCGTAGAATGTTAGTAAGACAGTACCTGTTTACACGTCACATGTTGCATAAACTGCANAATATGTTTTTCAGGTTACTCGTAGAATGTTAGTAAGACAGTACCTGTTTACACGTCACATGTTGCATAAACTGCATCAATACGATTGCAGTAACTCCATACATCACTCCTAAGTCTTTTCTGTGACGACGTGAGCTTTGAATATGACTGCGTGTTCAGGGCTATTGGTTTACGACCGCCGTGTGCGGGCCGTGTGTTGTCTGGGCTTAACTAAAGACATGATTATATCTTAAGTACAACTCAAGACGAAACATTCAATCAGAGCACAGCGATAAATGTCGTTGACGGGAAACTGTATTAAGAGCTTGGATTTAGTACTTTATTTCGTGTTGTGAATTCGTGGGTCAAAATTATTGATAATATTTAGAGCAGTGAATTTGTACCTCAGTAGAGGTAAATTTAATAGTTGAGTAAACAGGATACGCGCTATGAACATATATGGTGAAGGAATTACCTCACCTTTACGATCGCAGAAGATCAAAATTCAAGAATGTGAAAATGTTCTGCAGATGAGTGAGTGAGTGAATAGATCGGGGGGCTCTTAACATCGAGGTTTTTAGAGCCGATCTTCTGCAGGTCTCCTGAAGTATCTAGTGAGTTATTTAATAGGGTAATAGTCGTTCTCGTGTACTTAAAATACCGTTTCTCGTCATACTTTAAGTCTCGGGAGATGTTAATAAATCCGCCTTGATTTAATCTGTTCAGATTAATTGGCCTATCTTCCCAACCGTGCTTTTGAAGTCCGCTTTTTTCTCAGATATCGCGAGATTTACAAAGCTATTTCAAAAGCAGTATCCATAAATAACGCCAGTTTCTCTAAATAATCTTTNTCAGATATCGCGAGATTTACAAAGCTATTTCAAAAGCAGTATCCATAAATAACGCCAGTTTCTCTAAATAATCTTCACTCACTTCCTTTTTTACTGATTGCATCAGCGGATTTTGTCCCCTACGATTCTGACTGGATATATTTATCATCAGCTAAATTAATCGGAAACTACTGAACTCATTTTCCNTCAGATATCGCGAGATTTACAAAGCTATTTCAAAAGCAGTATCCATAAATAACGCCAGTTTCTCTAAATAATCTTTACTCACTTCCTTTTTTACTGATTGCATCAGCGTATTTTGTCCCCTACGATTCTGACTGGATATATTTATCATCAGCTAAATTAATCGGAAACTACTGAACTCATTTTCCGTGTATTTATCGGGTCGTAAGTAGCAGTCTCAGTTCTTCAGTGCTGAATCGTAAAGCAACCTTAACGATGCCTCCCTTACCCTCGTAAATTCTAGGGTTTCTCGAGTGCCCCACTACAACTTTTTCCTTCCCCCCCCAGTCCNTTAACGATGCCTCCCTTACCCTCGTAAATTCTAGGGTTTCTCGAGTGCCCCACTACAACTTTTTCCTTCCCCCCCCCAGCCTCCCCTGGGTTCAGGCAGGCAATATGGCAAATGCGAACATACAATATGTCTGCAATAGTGTTTTATGCAAATGAAGTTGGCCGTATAAACTGTACTTTTAAGTGGTAAGTTAATGGCGAAATGTGGCTATACATATATTTGTTATTTGTACATTGTATTGTATAAGATGTAACACTGTTCCGTTTATTAATGCTCAACGAGAGATATTTAGAGTGAAATTTCTCGTAATGTGCCATTGCTGGAGTAACTCTTCGTGTGGTATTTCGGAAGACGGCGATGCGACGAATGGTTACTGTATGTCACACGCATGTTGGCAGTTGAAAGCATTGATCTATTTAACAGAACGTATTTTATCGCGTATACAAACGTTGTTTCGGGGCCGCGATTGTGTAGTGAAGAGACTATTCGCCTCCCACCTAGGCGAACCGGGTTCGATTCCTGGCGGGGTCGCTCCCGGTTTCTTGCATCTGGGAATCTTGCCGGATGATGACGCTGGTCGGCGGGTTTTCTCGAGGTTCTCCTGGCCTTGCATTCCAGTGTTGCCCCATACCCATACTCACCTCACTTCACGCTCAACGGCTCTCAATACCTCGATGTTAAGAGCCATCCAAACCTCTCCACTCCAAAAACGTTTTTCAAAGTGAGATAATTATTACCAAGGAGGTTCCTCTATAAGACCAGTAAAATTAACTTTACTCTGGTGTACTTCTTACTTCTGATTTGATACGTAGAATTTCTTTTTAATAATAAGGACGTATATATTGTGTATATTTATGAAGAAGACTTCGTTAGGCCTTTACAGCAACTCTCAAATAGAGCATAACTAGATGTACATTTTATGAGTCATGAAAGCATGAATTTCCGCTACTAATTGTGAAGTAAAGTTTTCATACAAAACAACTGTGAATGATTTCATTTATACAATTATAGAAGCTACTAATTTAATTAATTTGGTTAATACATATAGACATAAAATATTTTTCAACTTTGCAAGTAAGAAAAAAAAAATTATCTGCAATGTCCCGAACCCAAAAAAAAAAATGAATTGGGAGGGGGGGGGATCGAAATCATAAAATATGACCTCAAGGGAATTTATTATACATTAAAGAAGATGAATGGGAGAGTACTCATTTGAAATATGCATCTGTACATTTAATATTTAATATACATCCATATATGTGTTGATAAAGTCACCAAATTTTAACTTAAAATTCTGAACATCGGATATACTAAGATAATCGTGATTTTTTTTTATCAGGAGTGGCGTTTCGAGAAACTTAGAGTAAAGCACCTTATATTCCGTTAAAAACTCTTACCTTCTAATAATAAATAATTACAGTTTTGTACGTATACACACGAGTAAATTAATCAGTATCCTTAACTATTAGAAATAAAAGTGGGTAGAGTACTTACTTGTTGCAATGCTTTGTAATCAGTACTACATTTATTTTTCAGAAATGAAATAGCCTTTAACAATTTTATTATTTATGTATTTTGACTACAATGTACCGTACATCATTCACTTGGGTTAAAATTTAATTCACAGAATTTGTTGACAAGAAAACAAGAAGGAAAACATAAAACAATTTTTACATTGCAGACTACGTTCCTTTGTCCAGTATTATTTTACGCTGATTCCATGAGAACATACACTTTATAAAGTTCTGAGTTCTTGCGTACTTAGCACAGAATATCAGTAATGGAACACCTGGAAGGCAATTATTTGACTCCATTTTTGGTAGAGGCTACAGTAAAAAACGATTATTTCCCCATAGTTGCTTTGTGGAGTATTATAACAAAATAACTTTGGCATATTAAAATAAACGTACAATATTCATAACCACATCGTATTAACAATAATGACATTTTAACGTTTATCAACATTTGCAGAAACACTAAAAGTTCTGAAGATTTCTCGAAAAGAAAGTAAGTTAATGTGTAAATACATTGTAATTTTTTCGGTATTCAAGACCATATGAGTAAACAAATAAGTAGTTTTCATAATTTTTTTTTNTGTAAATACATTGTAATTTTTTCGGTATTCAAGACCATATGAGTAAACAAATAAGTAGTTTTCATAATTTTTTTTTTGTAAATTTTGAATAACAATAATACGTGAGTGTAACCGAATAAATTTCTTTAGCGAGCTGCAAGATTTTAAAATGTGATGTACTTAAATATAAGTATTTCGTAAAGGGCCTACCGTAAGACACGAAACTTTATATTGGTTAATACTCAATATCATGTAATATTATGAAATTCCCTTTGGTTTTCTTCCCCCGTGCTCTGCCACCTTCACACCTGCGTTCACGCGAAGATAACGTTAACTACAGCTGCACATACCACAAGCTGTGACTGGGGTGTGTAATTTGTACAGTAAACACTTATCTATCAGCGTCAATTGATTGATCGGTTTTTTCAAGCTATTCGCTTTCGGAACAGACTCGAGTCAGTGATTGCTTGATATTTCACTACATTTGATACTCGACGTGAAATTCTGCGTAAGCGGTCGGTAATTCTGTACTCGAATATAATAATTTATTATGCACATCAGCTACAGTGGAACTTTAATCTGAAAACTCTCAGAAACGTCCAATTACTTAATCATCTGTGAGTTTTCAGTCAGAAACGAAATTAAAATAATTGTATTTGTAACTTTGCCTATTCGTGTCTGAAAAAGTTACTGCCGAAGATCCGGCCGAAACTCTTCATAATTAAGAAAATACAGAAATATAGGAAAATAAACTATACTGTATAGCCTGTTCGCGGTTTCTTCCCACATTTTGAATCAAACCTTTGAAAAATCACACCAAGTATTACATGTTTGGTTGTTTTATTTATGTAATGCAGCACAAGTTTTTATACTAATGTTAACAAAAAATTATCTAATTTTTGCTAAATGGAACTTTTACTTATATTTTACCTATACATTTGAATACTTACTTTGTAATTAATATGAGTAAAAGCAGGGAGGGAATAGGTGTGTTGGTAATGCCTATTAAACTGAGTGCACACGAATGTGCGGTGCGTTGTCCTTTTGGTGTATTTTCGAGACTTTGTTAAAGCTTTGTTTGCACTAGGCGGAGGATTATCTGGAAAGTAGAACTTTAGCAGGGCTTCAGAAAAGTTGGAAATAACTGCGAATGGACGTGTTCCGTTTGCGTATTCCATGTTCGTTTTATTACGCATCCGTATCATTATAGAACTGGTATTAATAGTGCAGACACGAAATAGATCTGCGGTTCATTTGATGCGGGCGTGCCCATTCTCTGACTGGCTGCGCTAAGCCTTGGGCCTTTTCTGATTGGCTACTGCAATCTGCTGACTGTTCCTATTGGTCGGGCTGCCGACTGGCGAGCAGGTTGCCAAGCGCTGATTGGCGAACGGTGTTTAAACAGTTTGCTGGCTAGTAACGAATTTTGCTGGCGTTTTCGGCTTCAGTTTGCGTTACAAACAGCATATTTACCTCTGTATACTTAACTACTCTGTGGTTTTGTATGGTGTTGAAACTTGTATCTGATCAATCGTACTGTCTCGCCCCTTACCACTACGTGTCGTTCTCACTCTTTCCCGTTAATCTATTTGTTTTCCTTTCTTACTCTTATTCTTTCCAAGGTTAAATGTAATACTCCAGGGCCAATAGCGAGTGGGAAAATCCTTATAAAATGCAACGTCCGTGAGTAATGTTTGTTTATTAAAAATATTATGTGACAAAACCACATTTATGTTCGAAGCAGTGATGCCCTAAGGAACTGCGGCCATTGCTGCTACCATTGTACTGTAGATGCCTTCCACGCGAATGTAGTGCTACTTGTAAAAGTTAAATTATGGAATTAATTAAAGAATGGAGTATAGTGTGTGGCGGGTCTGAGAAAGGGACAAATGCTCTTGACAAGATATAAGTTCAAGAAATAATTTTCAGATTGGGCGCCTGAGCAAAATATCGCAGTGTACATCCCTGAGCAAGATATTAATGTCAAATACCCTAACTAATAATTTAAAAAAATTATGAAAGCAGGGAGCAAGGGATTACGTGCTGTCACTGAAACTTGTGATATAATTACCCCAACTAACCACAGAAAAAAAAAGTGTTTTGAAATTACACTTGCCATATTTAAACTTCTATGATTATGACTCAGTGTATGGTGTAGTGCGATCTTTTCCTTTTCCATTCTAGTTGTATCTCTTCTCGACTCCATGTCAAGCAGCATGGTTATGACGGGAAGTCATAGCGATGACGTAACAGCTTTGTTACCCAGGCAACTGTCACTGCCAAGACTAAATTGTCGTAAAGTGATCCAAAGTGAAAATATCACATTTGTATACACATAATTGTACTGCCAAACGGTTGACGTTTCCACAAACTACTTAAAGGCGTCTTTGTTCGCAACAATTCTGTGCCAAGAGATCTTTAGTCGTGTAAGTGCAATAAGTGATCTGAATTTAGAAGTTGAGATAATAATCTTATAAAAATTAAAGATGTCTTTAGAGAATTACCAAATAAGTAGAATGATATAACTACGATAAATATTCATTCTCACGTGAAGTTACACTGATATAGCACAGAAGCATTTACGAGAGACAGTTGTTTTAATTTCCCGCTAAATAGTCGATTGAAGGATCCCCAAATATATAACTGTGACCTTTTGATGTCAACCAAAAGCGAATCGAAATAAACTCGCGTTTAGCATTATGGTATCCAACATTGCAATTGCGATGTATCGTTAAGTAATCCAAATACGAAGTAAGAGGTTTAAGATTGGTTCAATTTATTGATCAGAGCAAATAGAATTTCATGTATATTCGAATCAAGAAAAAGGAATAGTTCAGTACTGCAAAAAATGAGGTCTGGTCTTTACGAAATTTCCCACGTGAACAACACAGCTTAAAGATAAGAAAAAAAAACTGGAATACCAGATTTTTTTCACAGAATAAAACGAAACATGTAAAAGGAAGGGAGAAAAAATTTCGAAAATGCTGAATATTTTTATGTAACACACTGTCACCTTGAACCTTTGTTATCAACGAGTCACCTTCATTTCAAATGGTTAACCAACTTTCAGCGGTACACCCTAAGCATACATTCAGGGTGTTTGTTAAGAAAATTCGTCAAATGCTTCAAGTAAAAATAGACAGTCATTCAGCTACCACCTAAATCACGCCGCTCCTGATCAACTTGAACCAAACCCTGCCAGGCAGCNAAAAATAGACAGTCATTCAGCTACCACCTAAATCACGCCGCTCCTGATCAACTTGAACCAAACCCTGCCAGGCAGCACGTGTCACGAAATAATAAAGAGACGGCTACACCATACCGCGGTGCAGTGGTGGAACGTAATTTGTCTACCGAATCGGACATGTGATACCATTAGCGGTCGCCAGTTACTCTCCTTCTGGACAGTCGAGGATTTCAGCGCGAGTTATGTCTGCGATGGCCCTCAACCGGTATTAGGAACTCCTATATTTAACTCAGAACATGTAAGAATTTAAAGGTCGAACAGATCTAACAATCAAGCAACTACACCTGATTATAATCTTGAGTCAACATTGAGGTCGCAATACCTTTGTCGATATGAACTCTCAAAAAGAATTACGCTGTTGTCCCTAAAGTATCTGTATCTTACAACAGTTATAAAAAGTCAATTAAACAAAAAATAATTCTATAAAATTAAGAGTTATAGCCTTTACCATGTCACCCCATCTAGACAAAATAATCTATCAAAATAAAACAATCAAAACAAATCAATTCATAAATTAATCATTTAATTATTAATATTAAATAATAAAAATTGAATTATGCAATGACGAAGAAACATTCAATACGTCCCTTACTTTTTCAGACAGTAGAAATTGCAATTACATATCGCTGTATAGCGCACTAATGCCCCACGTTTTAGACTAATTATATAGATTTGCACGATTAACATTTACGTGTAGCTGGTATGGTGAAATTACTCTTACTAAATAATGAATATAAGTAAATATTAAAATTTTAACTCCTCACTTCTGACGGGTTGTTCCAAGACTAATTGTCTAGATTTGTGAGACTGAAAAGATCATGATCTTCTTTTATAGATTTATAGAGTGTGAGGAGATTATTTTGAAAATATTGATCCTATTATGCGAGCAGAACTCTAAACATAGGTTCTTTTTGTTTTATNGTGTGAGGAGATTATTTTGAAAATATTGATCCTATTATGCGAGCAGAACTCTAAACATAGGTTCTTTTTGTTTTATTGGATTCTATAGTGTCACATATACTCGATGATTTCCTTTATTTTTTTACAGTTCGAAACACTATGTATATTTTCTAGTAGGTTATATTTTTATGGCATGCTAAAATTTAATTTTAGTGCTCGCATATATTTTTTACTTATGTTCCTTTTTATTATTCAGGTATTGAGGTGGAAGGAGATTGCTTTGGTAAAGGAAATCAATGAAGAAATAACAGTAAATATTCACGTAAATAACCAACACTAAATGAAAAAGAACCAGAATAAATTATACCATGCTGACTATAAGAATGGGCATACATATTTGAAGAAGATTCTCTTCTCCTGAAACTTTGAGAACGATGTAACTATTTTCTCGACTGCCTTTATTTACAGTATATAATTCCGCTAACACTGTGTACCCTACTTTTCTCCGAAACTACACGAAAGCTTCATGCCAGCTGTGATTGCTGGGAACCATTACGGTGTCATGAACAACACAGTGGAGTGCAACTTTCGTGCGATGTTGGTTCAAAAGAGAGGACTCTGCATCGCAACAGGCGAGACCTCTTTGGCACCACTCAACCCAGTAGGGATTTTGATGAAGGAGAATGGATGTTCAGTATACGAGCTTCGTAAACCGGGTCATGTCGCATGGCGTTAAAGTTCGCGATGTTCTAAAGGGTTTTCAAGCAGAGGTGATACTGCAGTGATCCGCCAATGGCATGCGGCGTCAGAAGGACCTATTCCGGATTCCCTGAAGGGTAGTTATTTTGTAGTCCACCTCAGTTGTGGTTATTATATTGCTTTTTTTTTTGTATTTAATAAAAACCCTTGACTCACAACAAATAGTGGCAGAATTTCTATAGCGCATTTATGATTGCATAAATAGTTATTCTATTAGTTAAAACTTGGAGCCTATATTTTTTAATTGAGAGTTCAAACACCCTTATGATGATTTTGAAATGTTCCACAAAATTATTTAGTTTTCGAGATTTTGCATTAGGATTAAACTCAGGAAAGCTATAAATGGTATGTTAGTGTACCATGTCTTAATTCGTGGAATGCTACATAAAGAAATGGTTTCTCGAGCAATCAGCCCAATTAAATTNTGGCATGCTAAAATTTAATTTTAGTGCTCGCATATATTTTTTACTTATGTTCCTTTTTATTATTCAGGTATTGAGGTGGAAGGAGATTGCTTTGGTAAAGGAAATCAATGAAGAAATAACAGTAAATATTCACGTAAATAACCAACACTAAATGAAAAAGAACCAGAATAAATTATACCATGCTGACTATAAGAATGGGCATACATATTTGAAGAAGATTCTCTTCTCCTGAAACTTTGAGAACGATGTAACTATTTTCTCGACTGCCTTTATTTACAGTATATAATTCCGCTAACACTGTGTACCCTACTTTTCTCCGAAACTACACGAAAGCTTCATACCAGCTGTGATTGCTGGGAACCATTACGGTGTCATGAACAACACAGTGGAGTGCAACTTTCGTGCGATGTTGGTTCAAAAGAGAGGACTCTGCATCGCAACAGGCGAGACCTCTTTGGCACCACTCAACCCAGTAGGGATTTTGATGAAGGAGAATGGATGTTCAGTATACGAGCTTCGTAAACCGGGTCATGTCGCATGGCGTTAAAGTTCGCGATGTTCTAAAGGGTTTTCAAGCAGAGGTGATACTGCAGTGATCCGCCAATGGCATGCGGCGTCAGAAGGACCTATTCCGGATTCCCTGAAGGNTCAAGCAGAGGTGATACTGCAGTGATCCGCCAATGGCATGCGGCGTCAGAAGGACCTATTCCGGATTCCCTGAAGGGTAGTTATTTTGTAGTCTACCTCAGTTGTGGTTATTATAATGCTTTTTTTTTGTTTTTAATAAAAACCCTTGACTCATAACAAACAGTGGAAGAATTTCTTTGGTGCATTTATGATTGCATAAATAGTTATTCTATTAGTTAAAACTTGGAGCCTATATTTTTTAATAGAGAGTTCAAACACCCTTATGATGATTTTGAAATGTTCCGCAAAATTATTTTGTTTTCGAGATTTTGCAATAAGATTAAACTCAGGAAAGCTATAAATGGTCTGTTAGTGTACCATGTCTTAATTCGTGGAATGCTACATAAAGAAATGGTTTCTCGAGCAATCAGCCCAATTAAATTNTGTTAGTGTACCATGTCTTAATTCGTGGAATGCTACATAAAGAAATGGTTTCTCGAGCAATCAGCCCAATTAAATTTATTAAAGCCCCATAGGCAAATGTGCAAAATAAATACTAAACAGACTATTCTACATGTATCAAACTGACATCATGACACATGCTAACGTGAAATGGTAAAATGCAAATATAAGTTCACCTAAAGATAAAAATTAGTTTTCGTATGGTTATTTAAGTTGGATAGCACTATTTTTAAAAGTTTAAAATTATTTTATCCATTCTTATAAATTATATGTCCTGCCTTTTACTACCTTCACAACACATTATACGAATGTTAATTTATTCATACAAGATGTTTACTGATATCATGTTCTGGAACCTATGTTACTGTCTGTCTCATATAAGTTGGCGAGATTTTGACTGTCAGTGAGTGGCAACTTGATGTATACGAAAAAAACAAAGTCCCATTCACAAAATCCTGTATCAGCTGATGCACGAACGAACAAAAGTTATTATTACGTTGGTTATTCTGAGTGCACTGCCGACGCACATCAGACAAGCAGAAAATATGCGATAAGAAAGAGTTCCTAAATTAATCAATACATTTTATTTTACGGGGTCACAAAACAGTGGTGATTAGTGTTACAAATTAAACATCGTGATAAAGTAGTAATGTATAAGTTTTAAAAATCAAATGTACAATATAACGATCCGTATCCAAATGAAACGCAACTTTAAAACATTTTTCACGTCGCATCCCAACCNAATCAAATGTACAATATAACGATCCGTATCCAAATGAAACGCAACTTTAAAACATTTTTCACGTCGCATCCCAACCCTCCATCCATGATTTCCATACATGCTTCATATAAATTCCTAAAGCATACTGAAATATTGCATAATATTATTGAATANCTCCATCCATGATTTCCATACATGCTTCATATAAATTCCTAAAGCATACTGAAATATTCCATACTATTATTGAATACTTTTTTCTAATAATTTGACGAAATGTATTTCAGTGTCGTTTCGAGCCAGTCATAGAAGAAAAGTAAATTTTAAAAAGACGGGATCAAGAGGGAGGCCAACGTGCTGCTACCTGTTGAGCAAAGCAAACGTCTCACGCCTCGCCCTGTAATGCCATGAGCGCCATCTGCCCCCTCATTCCCGAAGCACTACCAGCCAGAAAAGAATAGCTTTTGCGTGTACTATATAACAAATTTAGGAACAGATATCAATAGTTTAATTTTTACGCGAACTCTGCATAATTTTTAAAGTAACATACATTTCGTGTACAGCTTTCTGNAGATATCAATAGTTTAATTTTTACGCGAACTCTGCATAATTTTTAAAGTAACATACATTTCGTGTACAGCTTTCTGAGTACTAGTAATTTATATTCGGCCGGTAAACGTTCGTCTAAGTAAATTGTACGCCATATTGTTCTCTCGAAAACCCATTCCCTTGTTTCCGTGTTGTTACTTTATTGTATTAATAAAACGAAGAAAGTGGGACGCACGTGAATAGTTTTTAAGCAATTCTTACGTTATTCCACGTCACACATTTCCAACTAGAACTGTTTAGTATCAGCAATAGCAGAATTACTACTTTGCAATCAATAGTCGTTTGTGAGTTGTTGGCGAATAAAAGTGCTTTGTCAATCAAGTTTCCCGAATTACTTTTAGTTTCAGTTATATTAGCTATGACGTCCAAAGTGTGATAATAGCTACAATTACCGTTGCCAAGTTACATGAGACAGAGAGTATATTCTTCTTCAAATATAAATTTGAAAATATTGGTGTATTTGAAATACAAATACTCCATAAAACATGTGNCTCGCAAATGCTAACCCAAATTCGCTGTCTATGACAAATTAAAAAAGAGTTAGCAAATATGAAATTTTTGCAAGGTTTTATATATTTACTTTTATAACCTACCAATCTTTTTTTAGAGAGATATCAGTCTATAAATACCTTAGAATTTGTTTAGTAATGCAAACATTTGGCGCTGCTTTCGTCGAACTGTCAAAATCTTGCCAAGTTACATGAGAGAGAGAGTATATTCTTCTTCAAATATAAATTTGAAAATATTGGTGTATTTGAAATACAAATACTCCATAAAACATGTGAATATAATTCTGTATTTCACTTACATGAAATGCATCATATATGTATACTTTACTGACAAACAAGGAACTAGTGACTTCATTTTGCTCTATCAAGTTTATAGTCACGCCAGTGCTTTCTTTAAAAAGCAATAAAATTTACGTTTGTTAAAAAATATTTAATAGGCTTTTAATTTTAGAATTCTTTCAAGAGAAATATTGTTAGGCAGTTTATTTCAAGAATCGTATAAAAGAGTTAGTTTTACTTTTATTTTAAACTGAAATTCATTAACTGTGATAAGAGTGATACTCAATAATATTTAAATGCAAATAAGTTAATTTTTTTGCAGAAATAAACTCCTGGATAACTAGAATTTTTAAAAAAGTTGGATGAAAAAACTTTACTAAATTTGTCTTTGGGAAAGTTTTTGGTAGCTCAATTAGCAGAGTTCACGTTGTTTTTGGCACATTTACCAGTTATGTCAATACAAGAAAATGTTTTCCGAGGAGAAACAATTATAAATTTATGTTAATTTAGTTACATTAGTTCTGTAAAAGCATTTCCCAGCTCACATAAGAAAACATTNTTGCAGAAATAAACTCCTGGATAACTAGAATTTTTTAAAAAAGTTGGATGAAAAAACTTTACTAAATTTGTCTTTGGGAAAGTTTTTGGTAGCTCAATTAGCAGAGTTCACGTTGTTTTTGGCACATTTACCAGTTATGTCAATACAAGAAAATGTTTTCCGAGGCGAAACAATTATAAATTTATGTTAATTTAGTTACATTAGTTCTGTAAAAGCATTTCCCAGCTCACCTAAGAAAACATTGCCAGAAGATTATTATTTTCATAATTAATTTGGTGACTTTGTTCATAATATATTGGCAACGATATGTTTTGCCACATTCTACTGAAAATATTTTTTTATAATTTTGGTTAGATTTGGTTGTAGCGTGTATGAGAAAGAAAAACTTGTTTTAATGAGGTGGCATTTTAAGTAAAACTAGACTACATTTTTGGACGAGGACTTCTACAAATCTACTTTAAATTTGTATTATATTTATATTTGTGCGTATATTTGGTTTTTTAGATCACTCCTCATCTGGCGCGATACGTAGAAATAATGAAACGATAGGCTACATTCAGTTCGTAAGTTGTCTAATTTTACATTAAACATTTCTTAATAGGGTAAAACACAGTTAGAAAACTTACTTTCCGTGTACGTGTAGGAATGTGTTGATACGTGTCATTAATACTTATAACACGAAATTTCTCAGGTAACTATTTGCTGCCTGAAGGTTTTGTTTAGATCTTTGTGTTTCCTTTGCAATCAACTTTATCTTCTTTAAAACGAAAACTTCCTACAAAATATATATCTGTAAAAATTTCTGCAAAAATTTAGTGACAGGTGCATTCATTGTCAGAGTTAAGAGTATTTTGGCGTCTAGCGTTAAGCATCTGAGCACGTATAATGTAATACGAGTGTTTATGTACATGACCAAACTCAGATATTCTAGATAGTAAATATATGGCAATCTTCAATAGCCGTATATTCAGTATCCTAAAATTTGACTACCGTCGCAAATTAATTATTTTATTCCGTAAGAACACTTTATAATTTCTGCAAGAAAAAAAAAAGTTTGTCTTGAATACCAAAAATGTTTTGGATGATTTCATTACAAACATTGATGGTGACGATGGGAGGAAAATAATCCATAGAGCATACATATAACATCTAGAAAAGATACCTGAAATACTTTGGAAAGAAGTCAGTGTGCATTTTAGGAACTGTTTGGATACCACCAATAAAACATTATGACACACACAAATCTTTATTACATTGGGAACTATTGAGTGCGACAATACTGTTATGATATTCAGGAACGGAAATGAACTAAAACAAACGTGGACTGTATTCAAAATTTTTAAGGGCACGAGAGAGGAAATTATATTACCCAAACTTACACTGCCATTTTAATTAAGATGGCGTCTCTATGAAAATGCGCTACACAAAATAACTTTACAGGAAAAGTTTTTGACGGATTTAATTTTAAAGCACTCATTAACATTATTTAAGAAGACTTTCCTTATTTTCGTTTTAAATTAAAGCTAATTTATTTATTTATTTTAACACTAGTGCCGTTAATATAACTCAGACAAGCAAATTATTTGATAAATAAAAATATAGTTCTAAAAAAGAAATACGTTTTTTTTTTCGAATAGAAGCACTGTTTCGAACTTATCTTAAACTATGAATATTACCGCGAACATTCAGTTGAGAACCGTCTTAATTTCATTTAACATTGCATTACAAATATACGTATTTGAAGTTTTCATGTACCACATACCGAATTTGTATTAGAAACGTTTGGGTTTTATTGAACATGTATCAGTGTTCAGGGAAGTGAGCTTTAAAACTATGACACATAAATTATTTCACATCGAAGACGGAAAGAAACACAAAATGCAGAAACTCAAAACCTGGTACAGCTTTGAAAAACATATCGACGACGCGTGTTTGACATATCTTCCACGCTGTCAGCTTGCAGCTTTGCTTGTCGCGTACGAAGTGATGTTCCAGTGGTGGGGTGCACTCATGTCCGGCAACGATGACCCTGAAAATAAAGGGGGAAAAATATGTCGTAGCATTCAAAAATAGTACATTTTGTTATGGTTGGATTGGACTGTGTCCATTGCCGACCATGAGACTAAATGCAAATTGCGTGCGCGCACGCACACACACACCACAGGCAGATCATTAGGAAAAGCTGTTTCCTTGTCAATAGGCTTTTCCTAATTATCTGTCTTTGGTGTTGTAAAAACGTCTTTTCGTTTTTGTCCTGCTGATTTCTGTGTGTGTGCGATTTGTATTTAGTTTCATGGTCGGCAATGGACACAGTCCAATAAAACCATAATAACATGAACTCACCATTGCCATTAAACTTCAAAGACAAAAACAGTACATTTTAAAGAAAAATATCAATATAGACTGTTCACGGTAGACTGAGCACTTTGAGAGCCCTGATTAAATATTCTTGTATGCACATTTTGAATTCTTAGACGAGTAGTCCAGTTCCAAAGGGTTCCTTGTCCGCGTACATTGAATGTCAGCAAACAGCGAGACATGTATATGCAGTGTATTTCTTAACGTGGCTGTATTAACTCTGGTACGGATGTTACAGTTGGTCACGAACATTGTTTGTAGAAATCAGAGCCTTAGGAAACCCGGCATTCCCCTTAAAATGAAATCAATTTTATTTAATGTTTGTGTACAAGGGCTACTTTGGAAATAAAACTAATTTTAATCCTGCGTTTAAACGGCCTATGCGATGTTTTGGACCTGTGAAACATTGGTCATGCGATAGAAAAGGCAAGGAAAGAACACACAGGACCCTTATTGGAAATTGTCATATTTATGGAAAAGGGACGATTTGAAAATGAACTATAGGTTCGCGGTAAAATTAGCACTTTTGAAAGGCCCGCTTAAGTTCTAATTGTATGCACATTGAGTATTCTTCAGCGTTATGTAAAATTAGCCCTACCACGGGCCTCATTACTTTATACATGCGTCGATCAAGTAAAAATGTAAAATTTATAGAAAAGTAAGAATTTCAAAAATTTACTAATTTTTACACTTAGAGTGTAAATAAAGCAGGACACGAAATAAATAATTTATTTTATCACAAATGGTTACCTAACACTTTTAATTCGACGTTAAGACATGAAACTACTTTCCCTCCATCGTTACCAACTTTGCTGGGCGCATGAACTCAGTACGCCCGTTAAAATATATGCAGATAGGAGCAGTGACATATTTCAAAGGTTGATTTTAGAAGTGCTCACTTTATTGTGTACAGCCATTAGTAAAATTACATTTGCAAGAGCCTGACGACTTTATTAATGCTTCGGACAGGTAAAACTGTCAAATTATAAAAGCAAATATTTTACTAATTGTCTCACTCTTGCACTTATACGCATTAAAAAACAAAACAAAAGAAACATTTCAGTGTTGACAAGTGTTTACCTAACACTTTTAATTAATCGTTAGAACATAGAACTACTGTTTTCCTCCGTCGTTATCAACTTTACTGGGCGCACACCAGATACCTGTTAGAAATATATGCATGTACAGATATTTTAAACAGTTTATAGATTTCACTGCTATGGGCCTAATTACATTCTTCACGCCTCAGTCAAGTGAGAACATGGAGTGGAAAATTGAGAGATTTGGAAGGCTCCTAACATCGTTGTATTGAGAGCCGATGGGGGTGAAGCGAGGTGAGGATGGAGCATAGCCGGAATGCAAGGGCAGGGGAAACAGGATGTCCCCGAGAAACCCGCCGACCAGCGGCATCGTTCGGAAAGATTCCCATGTGCGAAAATTCGGGAGCAACCCCGCCGGGAATCGGACCTGTTTCGCCTTGGTGGGAGGCGAGAAGTCTGACAACTACACCACCGCGGCCCCAGGTGAGAACGTGAAATTGCCAGCAACATAAATGTGCTGCTGACATACCAATTCGTATTATAATGTGTATACAACACCAATTTTAATGGCCATTAATTTAAACACTACATTTGCATTACAAAGTTTAGGCTTAAAAATATTACTCAATTTGCTGCCAACTTAAGGGGGCTATATAGCTGCGCGTTCAGGATAAAGAAAAGAGGGGGCGATACAGGCGACACTAACCCACACCCCTAGCGCCTCTTCACTTCCACGCGCAAAGCATGCAGTGTTTCCATCAAAACTCTGTGCTGTGCAAATTAGATCTTTTACAGCAAGACTTTATAAAGCACGATGGAAGTTTACAGATTAAACTACGTTCGTAAAATCGTAAATTTCTCTTGTCGCTTAAGAAAACTGCATAGGCAAGATTTAAAAATGCGGTATTTCACAATATTCACACATTTTCTTCTCCATGAATACACTCAATACGATAAAAGTAAAACTATAGGGACATATATAAATGTTTTTTTTATCTTATCTGGTAAAAAATTGTATTTCCAGAACATTTATTTACCGAGATACGCGCATTCGCGCAAAAAACGATTTCACATAAAATACATAGTCCTCTTAACTGGAAGCCTGCAACCACTGTGCACGGTACCATATGTGGAGTTGATGGGCAATGATTTGTTTTAGGGATTGATATCTCAAGTATACACTTTACTGTGAACAGCCTATACCACTTTAGCGATTACCAGCACGTTTTGTTTTATTTCCTGAAGTTAAGTGTTTTTCGCAAGGTTTACTAAAATGTTATTCCCGCGTCCTCATGACTAGAAGAATATCAAAAAAGTGAATTAAAAACTTCCTTACTAATGTAAAGGCAAACTCACGGTAACCAGATTCAGATTTGAACAGTTTTCCTTGCAGCTCTTACTGCAACGTGTCATCCAACAAAATTCGCTGGGTTAAGTACGAAGATATTTCAAATAGCTTTGACAATGACAGGATATCAGTGTTAGAGTAACTTGAGACATCGAGGTAGAAATTATGACACTGTGTAATGTAACTACGTCGTAATCAAACTGCTGATCTTGAAGCGAATTTCACTGAAATAGTTGATCTAATAATTATAAATAAACAAACACGAAACCTTAAAGAGCTGAAACAAAGAATCATCTTAAAAACACAGTCCTTGAGCACAGTTTTTTTACATATTTGGCCACTAGTGGCCATTCCAAATCTATGTTGCATTAGATTCATTTAGCCTGTACTCTCAATTATTTTGTTTTTCAATAAAAAAATTTCCGTTGTAAAACACATAAAAGTTGGAAAAATCACTGCCGAAAATTGAATGCAACCTAACTATATTTATTCTATTGCTATTCATAGAGACAGCTATCGAAACATAACGACTTGCGCTTAAGTAATTAACTTGCATTTCAATAAATCAAACTACGATTTTTTCCTACTTCCCGAAGAGAAGAGCGGCATATAAGACAACTTTCCTCTCTGTGTGTATGTGTGTGTGTGTGTGTGTGTGTGTGTATCTCCCTCTTTTAGTTTTTGAACGCGTGAACCGAATTGCACCAAACTCGGTAATATATAACTAAGTAAGGACACCTGACTTTTATAGTTTTTGACCACACCGGGCACTTAATTTCAAAATGGTGGACACGTTAAAATTTAGGGTGATATGTTGTCATCCCTTGGAAAACATTCAACTGATTTAAACCAAATTTTGTATGCTGACAGCGCTGATTGTAAGAATTGAATTCAGAGGTGAATATTGATATTGTTTTATCTACAAAACTACAAACCAAAATTAAACTTTACTTTGCATGCTGACACTATCAATTATATCCATCAAAATTGTCTATGCAAAACCCCATTTCTCCGACATTTTGTAAAATAACCCCACATGAAATAATAAAGTATTTATGTCATATCTCGGGAAAAAATATATCGAATTCTTTCAAATTTGGCGAAGAAGTTGTATTGTGGTAGGTCATATTAATTAATATGTTTTAAGTGAGTCAGTCCCTTATTTTCCAAATTGCGCTTATGCAAACATTTTAGCTTATTGTGCTATATGTACGAAACTATGTAAAAGATTAAAATTTAACTTTGTATATTGTATCTATGACAATCATCGCCCGTGCTAATACATAAACATTTTGTCCTCCATTTATGAAGATCGTCACATGAACAATGGAGGTTTTATGCCATATCTTAAGGACCAATCAACCGATTCATACAACAATTTCATGCAAGTATTGATACAGTATGGTATGTAAATTGACATGTTTTATGTGCGGCGGGAATTGTTTTAATGGTGTTTATATAAATAACTTATATTCATTTGTTATATCTACTAAACGTTTCAAACAAAATTCAACCACATTTTGTATGCAAACAGTATTAATTAGAATCATCATTTTTGTATACAGAGATTCAGTTTGTTGTATTTTTTTTGCAAAATAGTGTCAGGTGAGTAAATTGAACATTTTGTCACGTTTACGGAACAAGTCAACTAATTTACACAAAATGTTGCCTACTTAGAGAGGGCCATTTTAAATTACATGATTTAAATGGGGTCAGACAATAATTTTGAAAATGGCGAGTATATAAATATTTTGATATGTTTGGCATATCTATATAACAATTTGATAAATTCAGTCATACTTTTTGTACTGAGAGTATCTGTTAGAAACATCGTGTACACAGCCCCTTTTTAGGAAATTTTGCAAGAGTTGTGAAAATAAAGATTTTTATGCCATATATCCATATCTCGGAGACCAATAAACCGATTTCCACCAAAATGTTCACACAAGTAGCGTTATGGTAGACCATGTATATGTTTGTGTTTTCAATGGCTCTGACAACTATTTTCAAAATGATGACCGTGCAAATATTTCAGGTTAGTGAACCCCAACATTCATAATATTACACTGATTACCTCCGAAGTTGATGCTCCGGGTCCTACCATCGTAATGCAGTTGGTTGTACGCTAGCTTAATTTTATGGGTTTTCTGAATTCGAATCCCGGTTATGTCTCTAGCGTAAATTAATTGTTCTGGTACTGTTTCACATGTTTCTGGTTTCATCTCGAATGATATTGCTGTCAATGAGACGCCAGCGTCTAACTACCATCTAAGCTTTTAAGAACTCCACAAAAATTTTATTTTCAGCCATATAGAGGAAAATAGGCTCATTAGTTCAGTAACTTCTTGTAGTAGTGTGAGATCGATACATTTTCTCACAATACGTAAATTTCTCATACTCCAATAAGGCCAGCTGTACACATATTTTTGAGGGTCTGTAAAACCCATTTCTGTACTTCAATACAGTTATAAACTATTTATTTCATACGTAATGGAATGTACAGAACTATTGAAACTGTATAAATTTTGCATCGTTAGAAGTTTATAAACTGTTTTCAAAATGTGAATTTATTTATAATCCAAATGTGCCAGTATGTTTGCTATAAGTAAATCAAAGATCCGCTGGCGAATAACTCTAATGTCATTATTCAAATTAACAACCCATAAACTCTAAGCCTTTTCCAAGGCCTACAATGCAATTTCAATTACAGCTCCGCAACAGGAAGATACCACATGGACGTTTCGTTGTGACGAAAGTAATTTTGAAACGTATTTTGCTTGCCTTCTACGTGTAGCTGAAGAAAGACCGTGCATGGAAACGCTTTTTAAGCAGTAAACTGCTGAGAAGGAATGCTAGTCTAATCTCAGCTGGTCTCTAAGAATCCTGTGTGGCTAGATGGTTTCATGAAATTCACTCCAGACCAAAAATCTGGTAACCAAAAAAATTTCCCTCTATATAATTGATAAGGATTTTATTAGCTATATGCATATCTGACTATTAATTTGTGTAAACTACGGACGAACTAATCATATCAAATCGTATTATCGGAATACCTAGTAAAACGTTTACTAATTCCGGTCTTCTAAACAAATACGTAGTTTTGTTGTCGTGAGAAATGACTATGTGAAATACGATACGCTGTGTCGTATATGCTGTACTGCCTCTATTTGCCTGAACTATATTTTTATGTTTACAGTTACACTAAATGTTACTGATTTACTACACTAACAACAACAGTATTAAATTTATAGTTATTACCATTGCATATAATAATAGACATGGTGCAAATTTTCACTGAAATTTTAATCCTTCATTATTCAACTTATGCAATTTAAGTCAGGGATTATAGTTATCAGTCTGTGATAACTAGCTGTCGCGACCAAAAACGTTTAGAAATAATAAATTTCAAACGATTTGGACCTTTCCAAAAAATATTTAAAATATTCCTCATAACCGATTGAAGGCATTTTGTAAATCAAATCTTTCCTCTAAAGCGCTTTCATAACTAGTGTTTGAAACTAAAATATCTAAANATTGAAGGCATTTTGTAAATCAAATCTTTCCTCTAAAGCGCTTTCATAACTAGTGTTTGAAACTAAAATATCTAAACAGCGCGGTAAGTTTCACCCTCAGTTATACAGGCTGAGCATAAAAGAATACCCCAACTTTGAAGGTCTATAATATCAAAATCAAACAACCCACAACCTTGGTTGACCAATAAAATGAACCGTGGAACTGTGAAATGTGTTTACCATACATACATAAATGTTCAATATGACCACAATGTGCGGCCCGAACGACATCTACGAAATAATCAAACTCGTTCCACGTTCTTGTCAGCATGTACAGTGTAATGGTTTGGATGGCGTTCGTACCTCTCGGTTAGTGGTCGGTGAGGGGGTAGCGAGTTCGCATTCGACACATCAATGTGAATGTTCCCGGATGAACGAGACGTTGCCGCAACTCCGGATTGGTCAAGGAGCAGCTGGTGACCAGGCTCTTCATTACTGGCCCCCAAGAAGCCCGGATCTTACCCCGCGCAAATTTTTTCTACGGGGGTACATAAAGGATCAATTGTTTCGTCCACCATTGCCGGCTAACAATGACGACCTCAAAACGAGAATTACGAACGCCATCCAAACCGTAACACCGGACATGCTGACAAGAGTGTGGAACGTGTTTGATTATCGCGTGGATGTCGTTCGGGCCGATCGCGGTGGTCACATTTAACATTCATGAAGATGTTGTAAACAAACTTCACTGTTCTACGGTTCATTTTATTGGTAAACCAAGGTTGCAGGTTGTTTGGTTGTTATATTATAGACCTTCAAAGTTGGGGTATTCGTTTACACTCATNTTGGTAAACCAAGGTTGCAGGTTGTTTGGTTGTTATATTATAGACCTTCAAAGTTGGGGTATTCGTTTACACTCACCCTGTATCATGAACGCTGGATACAACTACATCGTTTCGAAAAATTCGTTGTAAGCGCTGTTACTTCACTTCTGTTTTAAACTCATTTACCTTTGATATATAATATTATACAATCGTTATTTCGTTCATGCCTGTACATCTGGTACTGTTTGCAGGAAAAGAGAAGCGAGGAGTTCTGAAAATACATTTCCAATCTGTTAGTATATGTCAGGCATATTGGTTTTGATGAACGTTTTAATTTTTGGTAACCTCGAACTTGTGTGCATCGACCACAAATTTCCAAACCTTTTTTTTTTATCAACAGGGAAATCTGAGAAAACGTGGACTTTATCCTGTTGTTGCCATACTATCATTGCTAAATTGCAGGCGTCTTTAATTTTGTTAATATACGATACATTTTCACATGCAAACGTTAAAAGAAAGATTAAATTTTCATCTCGTGGAAATATATTATTATACAAAATATTTTATTGACTTTATTACAAGGTAACGGGAAGTGTACACGCAGTTCTAACGTACGCAACAACCAACTTACTCCTCAGTCACTTAAGACTAAGTGACCAGAACGCTCTCAGTGAGCATCATACATTACACTCGAAGTTTCTTTTGAGAGCGTATCCTTTGCTTCTGATTTCCGTGTAACGAGCTAATAGTGTTTACCTGCAGTCATTCCAAGTCACCATTATTATATATATATATATATATATATATGTAAATAATCGGCCTCACGCACTATGTTAACTTACTGACTTCCAGCTTATTTCAGTTGTTTAGAGACACTTATTTTCAAACTACTATTACTATCTGTAAATATAAAATTACGCTATAGAACAATTATACATTCTCAACTTCTGTTAAGTCATTATTACGTAATTTATAATTTTTTTTTTTTAAATTTTCAACAAATTTTTGCCGTTTCACAGTCACCACATAACGCGGGGATAAAATTTGGTGATTACATTTGAAGGCATTTGTAAAATGTAAACTTTTTGTTATATAATAAGAAAAATTAATTATTTCGCACGAAAATAACTTATTGCACGTAAGTTTTTGCTAGTTTTGCCATGCTGGTATGTTGCAGATATTTAAAAATTGTCCGTGATATATAATTCATTGCAAGAATGGATGATTAACACATTCTACGACTTAACATGACGAGAGTGATAGATTTTGCAGTGGTCACATATATTTACCCAATTACACAATTTCCATACACGCAGCGCCCTATTAAAAATAATCTATATAGCAACTGTAATAGAATCGTGTTTCAGCTTAAGCTTTAGATACGCACAAAACACTACCGCCCTTTTGAATCACTTCAGGCCGTGAGTTTTTGTAAAGTGGAGACACTAATAGCGTGAGGGTTTTCTTCGACCGCTGTTATATTCTCCGCCACTTCATACTCCCGTTTTCTCTTAAAAACGTAAAATATTTCAAGCCTTAGAGGGAAGTCTACAACAGAAATGTTTAACGACTCTATTATGCGTTAACCACACAGAAAATGCGCCACAAAATTGATTTCCTTATTGGGGACGCGGTGGTGTAGTGGTTAGACTACTCGCCTCCCTTCTTGGTGAACCGGGCTTGATTCCCCAAATCTCTGCACTTTCACATTTCCTTATTTTTTAAAATGTTGAATTTCCCCAAAATTTGTGTTAAAAATTACTTCCTCTTACTACTCTCTTTAAAATTGGCAATGAATTAAGAAAATGTTCAAATTTTAACGTTATTAAAAATTTTATTAATGAATCAGTGGTAAAAGAAATATGTTTCTTCGTGTTTCATAAATGCGATATATACATATATTAAACATAATTACGTTTATAAACAAATTACAATTTAATGAGACGTATGCATGCAACAAGCTTCCCTATGAGTAGCATTGATTTATCCACCCTTTCTACACACACAATTCTTCAATAAGATATTATATATGCTGCCTACTACAGAGTGAACAATAAATAGCCCTCTTGATCATTGAACACGAGTTTTAACGCAAACAACTATTAAAACATATCCTTTATAAATTAATTGCCAAATAAGTATTTAAATTAAATTATAAAAATTCGGAGTAAATTAATCTGAACGACTTTCTGTCTACGACAAATCTAATATCCTATAGGCTGTTCACGGTAAAGTGAGCTATTTTGAGGCCCTAGTACCTTTTGACTTTCATTTTTATACTTTAACCATCGTTTTAAATAAACATTGCCTTCTAAGTAATAAACACATTGTGTGTATTATACCGCAATCGGAAGTTGATATCTTAGGCTATAATAAAATATATTTATTGCATATTATTCTAAATGAGAGGGCTTTCAAAAGTTCTCACTTTACCGTGAATAGCTTATAGTGAATATGTCTACATCTTTACTCTTGTTGCGCCTATATGCTAGTGAAGTTAAAGATATTAAGTAAGGTAACCTGGATGGACGTTTTAGAAACCGAGGTAGAGTGTTTGTTATAGCGGTGTAATAGTGCTGCAATCCTGTAGAGTTGAAGTCCACGCGTTTAGTTACATCGAACCGCAAGCCACGAACCTCGTATGCCACTGATTTTGGAAGGAAAAACTGCACGAAAATTTTAAATACGCCATAATAACATTAAATATTCTCAAGCGCAATTACCTCATGACTACGTGCAGTTTCCTGTATGTTTGCTCAGACATTTACTGTATTTGAGCTGATATAGTGGAGTTATACTGAAATGAGATAAAAATTGATGACTCTTTGAAAGCGGTTTACACGTAAAACATTTGTCTACGCATTGCTTGGAAAATATGTTAAATATATNAATTGATGACTCTTTGAAAGCGGTTTACACGTAAAACATTTGTCTACGCATTGCTTGGAAAATATGTTAAATATATCACGTTACTGCCGCTTCGACAGGATGCCTGATTTTTGACGTGCAAAATAACGAAATAATTTTAACAATTTATCCTTGAGCGTCTTCTGGCTACAATAAGAGTAAATTCATTCGACGCTCAGACTTTCTGTTGACGTGTGCTTATGACGAGATAAAATACTCACGTTCATAACACACGACAGTGGCTTTTTCATCTGATAACATAGTCACGGGAGAAATTTTTTTTTTTGTTGGAGGGAGGTCATTAGGATTGCAGATTAGAAAGAAGTGCAAGGAATGATAATAAACTGTGTACAAAAACCGATATTAAAGGCAAATACGGTATACATAAATTCGCTCGTAATAATGGTACTCTTGATCACATTATTTATTACTCGCGTATTTGTTCAGTAAATACAGCAGACTATATTTTTCCGAGCAGCGAAATATAAACATTGAGTTTGAAAAGTAGAGATAATGGAAATATTTACATTTCCACGCAACGGAAATATTCAAATTGGCTGAAATGAGATATTAAGGTGTAAATCCTCACGTAATACTGAATATTTTGTTTTTCTTGATGGTTAACGTGTTTAAAGAAAAACANGATATTAAGGTGTAAATCCTCACGTAATACTGAATATTTTGTTTTTCTTGATGGTTAACGTGTTTAAAGAAAAACATTCCGCATATGCATTTATAGCGAACTATCTAATTACCTCACCGTGTATTATAAACATAAAAACTGAACTACGAACTCACATTTATATAACAGTATCGTTTCTGTNAAGCCACGAACCTCGTATGCCACTGATTTTGGAAGGAAAAACTGCACGAAAATTTTAAATACGCCATAATAACATGAAATATTCTCAAGCGCAATTACCTCATGACTACGTGCAGTTTCCTGTATGTTTGCTCAGACATTTACTGTATTTGAGCTGATATAGTGGAGTTATACTGAAATGAGATAACAATTGATGACTCTTTGAAAGCGGTTTACACGTAAAACATTTGTCTACGCATTGCTTGGAAAATATGTTAAATATATCACGTTACTGCCGCTTCGACCGGATGCCTGATTTTTGACGTGCAAAATAACGAAATAATTTTAACAATTTATCCTTGAGCGTCTTCTGGCTACAATAAGAGTAAATTCATTCGACGCTCAGACTTTCTGTTGACGTGTGCTTATGACGAGATAAAATACTCACGTTCATAACACACGACAGTGGCTTTTTCATCTGATAACATAGTCACGGGAGAAAATTTTTTTTTTGTTGGAGGGAGGTCATTAGGATTGCAGATTAGAAAGAAGTGCAAGGAATGATAATAAACTGTGTACAAAAACCGATATTAAAGGCAAATACGGTATACATAAATTCGCTCGTAATAATGGTACTCTTGATCACATTATTTATTACTCGCGTATTTGTTCAGTAAATACAGCAGACTATATTTTTCCGAGCAGCGAAATATAAACATTGAATTTGAAAAGTAGAGATAATGGAAATATTTACATTTCCACGCAACGGAAATATTCAAATTGGCTGAAATGAGATATTAAGGTGTAAATCCTCACGTAATACTGAATATTTTGTTTTTCTTGATGGTTAACGTGTTTAAAGAAAAACAGCCGCATATGCATTTATAGCGAACTAGCTAATTACCTCACCGTGTATTATAAACATAAAAACTGAACTACGAACTCACATTTATATAACAGTATCGTTTCTGTNCTAATTACCTCACCGTGTATTATAAACATAAAAACTGAACTACGAACTCACATTTATATAACAGTATCGTTTCTGTCAAATTGTGATTGGTTTGATATTGTGGCATACTTAACGGTTCCGTAGTTTAGTTTTATGCCTGTAATGAAGAGTAAGATCAATAACTTGTTCGCCATAAAAGTACTTTCATAATTGTCATATTTAAAAACATAAATAAGCGAGAGAAACCAGGAATACAGTAATGACTGGTGAAGCTTGCCCTCTTAAGCACGGATTTAAAAAGTGNCCAGTAATGACTGGTGAAGCTTGCCTTCTTAAGCACGGATTTAAAAAGTGCTCACACCTTGAGCGGCCTGTATAAGCAGTAACTTAGAATAAGTTCCCCAGTGACAAAGCAAAATCATCAAGCTAATGTGTTGAGGCCGGATCTAATGGTTTGCACCCTACCTCCTACATGACGAAGTCAGGGGCCTCCTTAGTTGTCATGTGTCTCACTATAAGAAAATGGGTCTATTCTAATTTAAAAAAAATTATGGAATATTCCAACGAAAAAATTAGTTTAGGTCAGAAATGAAAGTCGGTATTTTGTTGCCAGTTCATAAATTTGGTTACCGAAACATAAACGTAACCGTTGCTAAATATCAAATTAAGCAACAATTGCTGTAAGTAGCCGTATGTTTGCCATATTGCTGTGTATTTTCTAATACAGATAACTGTATTGAAATCCTATGGTCACCGCTTAAAAATTCCGAGGAAACAGAATATGCGCGAAGCTTTTTAATGCTATTTTACGTCGTAGCCTCAATGCTTCCTAATGGTTTAATGCGGCCTTGAGGCGTTTACAAGATTTTGCTGGAGATGTCCCTTAATGACGCCGCCTGGACGGAGGTATGTAGCGTGTCGGGACACTAAGAGCGACCTAGGTACGCGCATCGGATGTATGGCAGCCTTTACGCGCTAGACACTGAAATGGCGTGCAGTCGTTCGTCAGCTCACCCCATAGAACATCCAGTGGTGACAGTATTATCTTATTGCGTAGGCCCACACTGAGAGAAAGGTTTGTTCCAGCTAAGAAAATATTTGTTTGTTTAAGGCCAAAAATATATTTAGTTGCCCCAAAAAAATATCTTGTTGAGGTAACAAAACTTGAAACAAAAACATTTTGTTCGTCTAACAAAATACACTCGTGAATNCAAAAAAATATCTTGTTGAGGTAACAAAACTTGAAACAAAAACATTTTGTTCGTCTAACAAAATACACTCGTGAATAAACAAAACCTCTATGTTGGCCAAAAGAAATTAAACTGTCTACAAAATGTTTAGCGGAATCAACTGTTAATAGTTGTTTGGCCACCCATTTGATCGTCTTCGTTCGGAAATACACCTATAGAATTTGTCTGTAATATTTTTGTGACAGTAAATAAAGTAACAGTTTTTGTCAGCGAACTTACTGATGCCTAATAATG
The DNA here is from genome assembly GCA_002778355.1 of Clitarchus hookeri. NCBI lineage: Eukaryota > Metazoa > Arthropoda > Insecta > Phasmatodea > Phasmatidae > Clitarchus > Clitarchus hookeri. The sequence goes on from NQII01000479.1 coordinate 402,697, forward strand.
GTATCAACATCCTCATAAATATAAGTTCAACAGAAAAATAAATATCAAAACTGTAAACATTGAAATATTGAATTACGCGCGATGTTTAGTATTCGAACTGTGTTTATTTAAAAACATTCCAAATTGATCGGCAGTCACTTCAGCTGAGGGTGCTAGGGTGTAGTTTTCGGCCACCAAAGTTTTATGCTCGAATCTTGATTGGGCTNGGCAGTCACTTCAGCTGAGGGTGCTAGGGTGTAGTTTTCGGCCACCAAAGTTTTATGCTCGAATCTTGATTGGGCTTCCAGTTTCTCTTTATATTAAACGAAACTGTTTATTGTACGTAGAGCCAAACGAATCTTTAGTCGCAANATTGGGCTTCCAGTTTCTCTTTATATTAAACGAAACTGTTTATTGTACGTAGAGCCAAACGAATCTTTAGTCGCAAAAACCAAATCTTAGTTTGGGGCAACCAAATAAGATAAAAAAAATAATTTGTTCTCAACAATAAAATATTTCACTGCCCCTATGCAAACAATTAATTTGTTTGAGCCAAGAAAAAACTTTGTTTTATTCACCATAACCCCTTTTCTCAGTGTAACAATAAAGATAAATGTATACCGCAAGTCACAACGTTATGTTATGTAGCCGGCACAGGAGAACTATTTTCAACTATAATAAAGTCAACATAAGAGACAGAAATAAAGAAACTGAAACCAGTATTCGGAGGTGAGGAAAATTTTATATGTACGCAGACGCCCCTCGAAAATATTGAATAATTTTGTATGATAACTATATGATTAAATTTCAGTGCCGTATTTGGGGATCTGGGAAGGCAGCGCCCTTATTGGACACCCAGATAAAACTTTTGGTTCGGATCCCATCATAAATTTGGAAGTTTTCCCGTTCATAATCGGGCTACGCAAACTGTAACTTAACTAACGCAGATTACCATTTAGTACTAAGGGAACGCACATGTATGAAGTCGGTCAATTTGAGAATGGTGTACTGAAAATAATTCAGCATAGAAGTGTCAACAGAACCGTTTTGTAAACAGGTTTCAGGGGAGCAGAAACCAAACTTCTTTACCAACAACAGAGCATTCTGTTAGTTTATTGCAATGCTGTTTGTTGCGGAAACAAAAACATACATATGACTGGGGTTGTCCTGTTGAAATAACTATTCGGTCTGTAGGAGGAACAGGATTATCTGCTGTTGGAAATATAATCACAGTTGCAGATAAAATAACAGAATAGATCAGAGTGAGTGAGTGAAGAGATTCAGGAGGCTCTTAAAAACGCGGTCTTGAGAGCCAGTGGGGGTGAGGCGAGATGAGGATGGAGCAGCGTCGGAATGCAAGGGCGGGGGAAACTGGAGATCGCCGAGAAAACCACACCGACAAGCGGCATCGTTCGGAACTATTCCCACTTGCGAAAATCCGGGAGCGACCCCGCCGGGAATCGAACGCGGTTCGCCTACGCGGGGATTATATCAGCGCAAACAGTTATTTTGCAGTCGCTATCTGCGTTAACAACAGATGGTACTTACAACTAAAGTGATTGCTGTCGGTATATTATCAGTGTAGACGGATAATGGGTACAGAAATGTGGTTCCTACTACCATATACATTATTTTTTCTGAAGGGTAGCAAAGTGGAAAAACATCAGGGAAGAGACGGTGGCTTGCTGTTCTTTAAACCGCAGTTTGGAGGCGCACGGTGTGACGTAAATACTACCCCGTGCTTCTTGCCGTCACTTATCTTCTAGCCTGCGGTAAGAACCGCTGGGAAAACGGAGAAAGGCAAAGCTGCGAGGAGAAGGTACGGATATAAGACCCCCGGGTCGAATATAAACAAAAAAGTAATATTTCGGTTTCTTGTTGTAGCAGGAGGAAAATTTAGCGGACACTTTGAGCGTATTTTGTCTCGATCCGCTATTCTTCCACAATTGTTCGCTGATGCGAATTATTGTTGATGCGTTTCTGTTATTAACCCGCTCTTTCCAATATGTGTTTTCTGTCTAGCAAGGTAGTTTACAACATGAGAATAATTGTCTCCTTGTTTTCTCTCGGCATTAAAAACTCTCGTTTCAATCACAAAGAAAACTAATGGAAAGAGTTCAAGGAAAATACTAGGCGTTAAAAGGAAAAACATTTTTTTTTTAAGTATTACATTACTACTTTTCTCTTATAGTTACCGTAATGATGCGTTGTTTAGTAAATATTAAAAAGTATTAAAAATATAATCATTTATTTGTAAGTGAAGAATTTATTTTTTATATATTAGTTTCTTTTACTTTGACGTATTTTCTGAGGTGAAACATGAGTCAAATTGCTTGTTTATGTGATTCGTTCTTTCTTTAATGTCGATCAGCCGTTGAAAATAATACTTGAAAAAGGAAGGCAAGAGAAAATTAATTTGACAATAATGATTATTTCAAGAATCGTCATTAGTTACCAGTTTAGGATTCGTTTGCAACGCATATGTATTAGTGTTTTGTCGATTCTGTGTATCAGCTATATTCCACTTTGCTGGAACTAAACGTGTGGCATTGTATAACAGGTACGTGGCGCTGTATTGGACACAGATATTCCTGACTCCTAACAAATTTTCAGCTATGAAAAAATTTGAGACGAAATATGTCTAAAGAACTGTTTGAAAACTACTATGAAATATTTTTGGCAGTTGTTGGATAAGTTTCCATAATATTATGATTTCAGACTTTTTATATGACACTATTTACATTGTGGTTCATAAAATAGAATAAGATTCTTTTGACATACGTGTGATTTCTGTTTTCGTGTGGAGGGTTAGGAAGACGTTATAAATGGGTGATGTTTTTATTTCAGAATATATATCAGCTTATGTAACTTGCATTATAAAATTTCAATCGCGCTTTCTTTACAAAATCTGAAAATTGAGTTATAGAGGCCAAGTTTCAAAATCAAGCTCAAATGTTTACTGAGAACAACTGTTTTCTTGAAATTCGTTTGAAGTTAAATGTCACTAAAACAAATATATTATTACTCAGTTAAAGTCAATTTCTAAAAAACCATTCCTTATCCATAATCGTCTTTCGAAAACATCACAGAGAATCGTTGCACATTCTCAACTAAGAATTTAACCCGGGTCCTCCAGAATACGAGTCTAGTTGTTTACAACTACGTCACCTCACTCAATTTTATGGTAGTCGGAAAATGCATTTTTGATTTTGGTATATTTTGCAGGCGATGTAAATAACTTGAACTTGCGGGGCGCTACGCAAAACTGTACTAAGTAAAGATTTAGTTGTCAAAATAAATTCGCTCGTGCATTAGAACAATTTAAAGTTCTTTTAATGCATTTATAAAATGTATGTGCCTACTGGTGAGAATTTGCTAATGCATAGCATTTTCATTTTGCGAAATAATAATAAAAAAGTAATTGTAAGAGGGCTCAACATTAGCAAGGCAAAATTGTGAAATTCTAGTGAGAAATAGAGAGAGAGAGAGAGATATGTAGAAATGTTAAAGAGAGAAAGCAAAGCAAAGAAGATTTGAAAATGAATTTCAGACACACGTACAGGAACATCAAGCTATAGTCCATTCACGGTTTCTTCGGATGTTTTGAAACGAACCTTTGAAAAATCACCCTAGGAGTAACATGTCAAACTGTGTTTTAAATAACTTGTATAACACAAATATATAACTCTGTGATTAACTTCACGTATTCTATTATTCAGTAAATTAAACTTTAACGTGGTACATTCGATAACTTGTAATATTTATTTCGTATTAAAATACAAATTACAAACAGCGAGAGCAGAGATGTGTTGGCAATGACTAGTAAGAAATATATCACAGATAAAACCATGTTTCAACCTAGTTTATTGGTATGATATTTGTAAATTAAACGTTGCCTATTGATATATTAAAATTTTTCGGTAGCACTGAAGTAAATATATTTTATTTGTTATAGTTAAAAATATCAGCGCAAATTACGGTGCCTAGGTCCTAGTGACATAGTGTTTTTTTTTATCAGAGGAAGAAACAACAGGCGGAGCGGAGCTTGTCGCGCACTTTATCTCTCTTTCTTTCTCTCTTTCGTGAAGTTTCGCAGCGCTAGCAGTAGCAGGAAAATTATACCTGTTTTCAATTTTATCATATTCCATACTTATTAAAGCCAAAATAATGATTTTTGAATTTGTAATTTACAACTGAAACGAGGTTTTAATGTTTGAATACTTATAATTTATTTATTTAGATGTGATGGCGGGACGGTTAGAAAAACCAAGTTGGCAGAAGTGGCGACTGGTGGCATGACATGGCGTCTTTCAAATCGAAGCGTCAAGTTAGTACACGTTGTTTTTTTAAATCTACCTACGCAAGTTACCATGCTGTGATAAATCTGTTTTTCTACGACAGGAATAAATATACTGTAAAGTGCGTCGTGACAGCTGTGTGTGAAAGAGTATTGTTGCCATTACGTTACGTGGGACCAGTGTGTGTGTAATTGCAAATATCGGATGTGCACAATTTATACGTTTTAACAGTGAACCGTTTTATGACGAAATTAATAGTTCGAAAGTCACGTATGTTTTTTTATTACAACGTTCTAACCTTGGCCTGATATTTGAAACACAATTGTGTGACGTTCTTACGTTTCTATGATTTAAANGTGTTGGCAATGACTAGTAAGAAATATATCACAGATAAAACAATGTTTCAACCTAGTTTATTGGTATGATATTTGTAAATTAAACGTTGCCTATTGATATATTAAAATTTTTCGGTAGCACTGAAGTAAATATATTTTATTTGTTATAGTTAAAAATATCAGCGCAAATTACGGTGCCTAGGTCCTAGTGACATAGTGTTTTTTTTTATCAGAGGAAGAAACAACAGGCGGAGCGGAGCTTGTCGCGCACTTTATCTCTCTTTCTTTCTCTCTTTCGTGAAGTTTCGCAGCGCTAGCAGTAGCAGGAAAATTATACCTGTTTTCAATTTTATCATATTCCATACTTATTAAAGCCAAAATAATGATTTTTTAATTTGTAATTTACAACTGAAACGAGGTTTTAATGTTTGAATACTTATAATTTATTTATTTAGATGTGATGGCGGGACGGTTAGAAAAACCAAGTTGGCAGAAGTGGCGACTGGTGGCATGACATGGCGTCTTTCAAATCGAAGCGTCAAGTTAGTACACGTTGTTTTTTTAAATCTACCTACNCGACTGGTGGCATGACATGGCGTCTTTCAAATCGAAGCGTCAAGTTAGTACACGTTGTTTTTTTAAATCTACCTAGGCAAGTTACCATGCTGTGATAAATATGTTTTTCTACGACAGGAATAAATATACTGTAAAGTGCGTCGTGACCGCTGCGTGTGTGAAAGAGTATTGTTGCCATTACGTTATGTTGGACCAGTGTGTGTGTAATTGCAAATATCGGATGTGCACAATTTATACGTTTTAACCGTGAACCGTTTTATGACGAAATTAATAGTTCGAAAGTCACCTATGTTTATTTATTACAACGTTCTAACCTTGGCCTGATATTTGAAACACAATTGTGTGACGTTCTTACGTTTCTATGATTTAAAAAGTTTGCCACAACCCCAACAAACCCAGCCAGATAAATTTGAATAAATACTTTAANAAAGTTTGCCACAACCCCAACAAACCCAGCCAGATAAATTTGAATAAATACTTTAATACACAAATATAAAACGTTATTACCAATGCATAGAAATATAAGCGGAATAAAAGTTACGGTAAGCCTATTTGTGTGCATGTTCACCACTATCTTTTAAGTTTGACGTTGCTTCGTACAAAAAATAAGCGACACGAGTTGCGTGCTTTAATTTACAGTGTATTTTCGTTGGACTGGTTGTTCCTTCGTTAAAATTTTTATTCCAACTGAGGCCGTCCTTTTAAAGAAATAACCCAATGCATATCAATAACAAGAGTTTAAATACTATAGTTCTTTACCCCGCAGTTTTAACAGGATTAAACACAGCCGCGGCAAAATATTAACGTATACGTGTAATTTGCTATGTTGTGTATAACAAATGTGTTGTAAAATAATAACCGTAAGAACTATCGTTATTAAAGACATTGTTAAAAATTATAAAGCTGACCAAATAAGGTTATAGGCTTAAATTGTGAACATTCGTACGAAATGGTTTTCGAAATATGACAAAATTCTTTGAACATCTGAAAACAGTAAACAAAGCATTTGACAGTTAAAACGTAGTCACATGTAGCGGAAGGATACGTAATCGGTTACCAAAAGTGGAAATTATTAAGGGCTTGGGAAAAGTGTGAAGTAACCGCGAATGGCCTTGACTTAAAAGACTTGAAGCACGTCTCAAGAATGCTACGTGGGCTCGAAGGATGTTATATCGCAGAAAGTATCAGTCACGGTGTCAGAAGCCGGAAATTAAGAAACTCGAGGTAATAAATTTGGCGACACTCGCTGGCGCAGACGTCGTTTTCCATTACTCTGAGGCTTCCTCAAATTTCCTGATGGCGTATAAAGTCTGAACATGTCCACCATTACTGCATGCTAAGTTACAGTGTACGTTGCTATCTCCCACGAATCCACTCTAGTAGGGGAAATATCAAGAATTAACATTTTCTTTCGAATGGATACATTGTAGCATTATAAGTAACTCAAGAAATTGTATTATCAATTCACTATATTCCTGTTAAAATAAAAGTGCAAACTTTGTATATTCAGTGTGTGCCCGAACGTTAGATTAAAAAAAAAATATTGACATAATCTGTTTCAATACTGAATTCGGGAGCACACCGTCTTTGCTTTTAAAATTAGAAAACTCCAAATAAAGCCAGCATAACGGGGCAATGTGGTACTGAATTAACCTACCATGAATTTGCTTCCATAAACAAAATGTTACATATATTTTAACTGTTTTTAAACATTGGTTTCTTTTCTGAAAATAGCATATTCAAATATTTCTTATATAAATGAAAAGTATGTTTGCTTTCGTAAATAATAAAATTAACTTTTGCGCCAAACAGCTCACTTTACAAAATAAAATAGCCCGATTTTCCATCGTAAAACAATGATAAGTGACTTTGATTTTTTTTTTCATCAGAATTTAAAAATAATCAGACAAATTCATAACTTCAACTGGGAAAAATAATTTACCACCTACATGCGGTGAGTACATTTTAAGTCGTCTTAATTTTAATCGGCCCTAATATCCTGTCTTCTTACGAATTTTATTAGCTGTAAAATTTGTACTTTATAATCTGAAATTATTTGTTTGGTGAAATTACAACCTTTTTATTCAGAGTATTGCAATTAAATAAACGCTTTTAACACATTCAACTTCCATTATTCCAATATATTAATCTTCCTATCTATTCTCGCGATAAAACACAATCTTCGTGTGCAATTAAAATACATTTTACGCAGGACATGATATTGTCAACAAAATTATAATTTTAAGAATGGGTGTTGTAATTGTATGTTTATATTATAAGTACCTCGCTATGGTACCATACGTAATTCGGTTATGAAAAGGCTGTAATCATCTTCTGTGTTATGTTGTTACGAAAATGAATATCGCTAGCTGAAAATGCACTCCAATGAAATTTATTTATACCTAAAAAACTGTTGAATCTCTTTGGTAACATCCTGCCGTAAAATACGCTCTTTTCGTGTCTGTCATTGCAGAATACACGCGAAATGTGTAGTTTCATCGAAACATAGAACATCTCAAATATTGTATTTCTTCAAGAATGTGCCTACAATGTACATATATGCTCCAAACACAGCATGCGTTTATCTAAAGTTAGCTGTATGTTGGGCTCGATCACATACTTTAATAAAATGTTTACCAAGTGGGATATTCTACCAAAATGATCACACCATAACATTTTTATGAAACTTATTAGTAACACATGTGTAATAAATCCATTTTAACATATAATGCCAAAAATATGTTGCTTTTGTTATATTTTTGATTTAATATTGATTGTGTTACTTCCGGGGATTGTTATTATTTTTACGTTGCACCAATGTCGTCTAACCAAATTATATATATAAAACAGGGAATAATTTTTAAATATGAGTGTTTTCCAGATATTAAATATCTACTCTCGTAAAAAACGCATTTATTTGGTAATATGATGCGACATTGTCGACGACCCAACATTCGTTCAGGATGTTCCTTAACGTTGGCTCGTCATTGTAAAACCAATGTTGTGTCAACAATGAAGAGTATTACTTTTGGCATTAAAATCACGTATATATGTTTCGAAGTCGTGTTTTTTTGAAAACAAATTAATTCTTTATTTAAAAATGAGCTTGATTCTCATAAGTCAGCTACTTGTTAAAAAAAAAATTATACCTTGGTAGTTGAAAAGTACGTTTGTTTTCGTACCAAAATTGTTTAACCAAAATAATTTCACTTGTGGTAATTTAATGTTTAAGATGGCAAACATATTAATTTTCGTAGCGTGTGAGCGTTTTGTAATACAACATTGTTTAGGTTTAAACTGCGTCCTGCTTGTTGTTTACAACGTTTCTTCAACAGAAACGTTGTAAATATTTTGGTGATTGGTAATTTATGTTTGTTTTTTTTTGAGGCAACATTGCGTAACAGATATTACGTTAACGTATGAAATTAATTTAATACAGTATGCATATGACTAGGTCTATTTGCTTGAATGTTCATTTCTAGCGCAGAAGACCTTACCAAAATACTTTGTCTATTCGTTGTTAGGTCTACCATATAGGAAATACACTACTGGTTATTGAAGGTATTTGTACAATTGGCCAACGCTCCGAATAGTTAGGNAGGTCTACCATATAGGAAATACACTACTGGTTATTGAAGGTATTTGTACAATTGGCCAACGCTCCGAATAGTTAGTAATACGTTGTGTTAGAACAACGCTCCGAATAGTTAGGAATGCGTCGTGTTAGAACAACGCTCCGAATAGTTAGGAATACGTTGTGTTGGAACAACGCTCTGAATAGTTAGGAATACGTTGTGTTGGAATCCCAACACTTCGGCGGGAAGTTGGAATATTATTACAGTTTAAACGCTNGAATAGTTAGGAATACGTTGTGTTGGAATCCCAACACTTCGGCGGGAAGTTGGAATATTATTACAGTTTAAACGCTGTTTCATTAGTGTTTAGAAATAAAATTTTGGTTTAAACGGAGTGTTTTACTTTTATCATTTTATGATGAAATGTTGTCAATATATATAGGCGAATTCCAAGGAAATAATTTCCTGCATCGAAAGTTGCTGAGAAAAATCTTAGATTAACACTCCTAATATCTACCAATATCATCTTAGATATTTTTTTGTTCCCAAAATTGGTTCCAGAAAAAACATTTTTAAAAATTCGATGCAATGAAAACTTACATCCTACGAAAAATAAAGCCGGAAAAAAGTTAACGCACCCTCAACATTTGCCACAATAAAAAATACACGCTATACACCTACAATTTCACACTGTTCTCCCGGTGTTTGTCCCGGAAGAAAACATTACAAAATGTAATGAATCGAAACAATACATGTTACGAGTAAAATGCGAAGGCAAAAATTAAGGTATACAACATTTTCCATACTGTATTATAAACTTAGAAGATTCAATTAATAAATTTTTTGTGATTTTCGTGAATAGGTATATTGAGATAAAATAATATGTAAATAACTATCCATACGAAATATATCAGGGTACAAATTTAAGAACACAAAATACTTCATAATGCATCCATAATTAACCAATTTTCAATTAAAATGTATACTTGCTTTTCCGGAATAAGTCCTGGAAACGTAAAACAAAATAAATTAAAAAATCAAAACCGGCGCATCTTACGACACATATTATATTTAATTTAGCGTGAAATCATCTGTAAATGTTATATTCTTTCGGAATGTGCATGCAATAGGCACGCGGATAAGGAGGTAATATTTCGTTACAAAATGTTCTGTATTAAAGATAAAGTCGACAGTTTGTTATTAAAACAGTGCTTAGTGGATAAGAAATTCACGTCGGTGTTTATAAACGAAAACGGAAATCCATCCTTCCGAACTTTACTGTCAGCGGATAGTAGAATAAACCGCTCTGACATTTTTCGTGTTAAAGATAGCAGTACACACCGAAGGAAAAAAAAGGACGAACTGTAAAAAAGAGAAGGTTTTCCTATTCTTATTGTTTGTTTTTTTTTAATTTATAACTTTCCTGGTCTATTTAGAAATTGCGAGAGTTTTAATGGTCCCAGAAAAAAAAATGTGCTTTCAAGGACTCTCAGTTGAATTATGAGAACCTTTAAAACCCTATTATTAAAATATTTCTATATATAAAAAGATTTTAACATCATTATTACTATTATTATAATAAAGAAAATATATTTAAGTATTTAGATTAAAATGTAGGAGTTCTGCACTGAAAGATAGCCCAACAAAATATTTATTTCTATATAATCAAACATATATTTAGTTGCCCCAACAAAAAGTTTTGTATAGTAAACTTGAAAAGCAACATCATTAATTTTGTTTATGCAGAAAAAAAATACACACCTGAATTAACAAAATCTTTGTTTTGGGCTGAAAAAAATTAGACAGTAAACAAAATATTTAATTTAAACTTGGCCACTCATTTGATTGCCGTCGTTCTAAAATACAGCTAGAGAGTTTATTTGTATTCTTTGTGTCAACTAGGATAGTAAGAGTGTTTGTTATTGCATTTATTTATGCATTATAATGGTACAAACAGCCTAATAAAACAAGTTCAACTGGAAACTAAAATAAAAGCTATAAACTCGAACTATTTATTCGCGCAGGTGGTCCGGTATTTGAAATGCATGTACTTAAAAGCATTCACGCCTCGCTAGCCGTCAGTTTGTCTGCGGTTGCCAGGGCGTATCGCTCCGACGCAGACGATTCAGGTTCGAATCTTGGCGGGACTTCAAATGTTCTTATTACTAATAGAAACTGCTAAGTTAACGTAGAGCCAACCAAATATCGTGTTGCCCCATCCGAATCTTTGGTCTGGGAAACAAAATAAGGACCACAGAATAATTTGGTTTCAACAACAAAATATTTTACTGCCCCTGTACAAACAATTAATTTGTTTGGGCCAAAAAAAACTTAGTTCGATTCAACAAAACCTTTTTCTTAGTGTGCGAAGTACTGTTTGTTGAGATCCTAAACGAGCATAGCAGCTCTTGTGTAACGCATGGAAATAACATGTTAACATGTTTTCTATCAAGGCCCTTGTCGCTTTGAAGACACGATTGTAGTCCACGAAAACATTATCGATTTAAACTTCACTCTGTTATATAACAAAACTTCACCCAGCACATATTTAATTCATAAGGTAGCACGACGGACTCAAGAAGATTCTTTTTCCTGTCGACTCGAAATAACAGTGCAAGTTCAGACACGCTTTTATTTGTTCGGTTGTGCGAGTCGCTGCTTGAAGACAATGAACCCTGTCACGAAATGTACTTCTGGGATTCTCCCTGGCATGCACTTCTGTCAGCCATAGGTTTCGGATGACGGTCTGAAATGGAGAAGGAGGAGCGAAGTGACTGTGAGACTGCTTCGGTCAAGTATTATTAAACTTAGAAATAGTTGCAGGTTGACGTAGCATAATTCCCCTCTCTGAAAGCGTCGCCACAAACGGAATAAAGTTAATAAACTGCCTACAGTAAAATATGGCTTGGAGAGTATAAACAGAACATGTTCATCTATTTAAACCTTAAAATATCTGGCGTACTGTTGGAAGATAACACTCGCGTACACTCGGCGTTTTACAGAACCACAATCAAACACACGCAGTTGTGTACCTGAGCTGAGCGTTTTGCACCCCCCACGCCGATATGCCGCTACCGCTGTTTTCGAACATGTAAATCCGTATACTGCTGTGACGAATATCGCGAGGTTTCCAAGTATGTATCCAAAACTTCAACTTATATACAAGTTCTATGAAGAATTATTGGTATCTAGTAGGTTTCCTGCTACAACCGATGATCGTGTGCATATTTTAGCTTGGAAATGTTATTTACCTTTATCTTTAAATTATTAAATTTTTTTAATTGGATTTAAATTGTTTATTATTTCAATGTTTCTTTATTGAATTAATTTAAGTATATTTATATATCGTGGGTCCAATACTATAACTAGATAACTCAAAGGTTATTGGAATCTGAGTTATCTGCCTCAGCACATTGTTCCAGTAAGGAGCTTTTAAATGCTAGAAGTAGGTAATATTTACTAGAAATTTGAGACCTTAGGTGACAAGTTTCCAAAGTAGATGGGAAAGAAAACAAAGTTATATTCGATGCTTTTAGGAGGTAAATGAAGATACCAATATATGTTTTTTTTAGTGTTGAGTTTCCACTTACACTCGGCAGCATAAAAAAAAATTAGTTTTTCGATACGTAACTATGACGTAAATTTTACACAGTATGAACAGGAAAACTAACATCGCTCATAACAATATTAGCTATTCAGATAGCTATTTAAACAGGGTGAGTATAAAACAATACCCCAACTTTGAAGGTCTATAATATCAAAACCGTAACACCAGACATGCTGACGAGAGCGTGGTACGAGTTTGATTATCGCATAGATGCCGTTCGGGCCGTTCATCGTGGTCACATTGAACATTTATGAAAGTACGGTAAACAAACTTTACAGTTCCGCGGTTCATTTGATTGGTCAATCAAGGTTGTAAGGTTGTTTGGTTTTGATATTATAGACATGTAGTACTGAAGCCACGGTATAATGGTGGCATAAATGTACTACTGGAGGGAGTTTCTATTTATACTCATGAACGCACAGTATTCCTTTAGGAACACTTCAGTCTCCCTTCCAAGCAGTGAGCAGTACGTCAACCGACGTTTTCTAAGTGAGAAGCTGTACTGCGGTGGTCTCCAGTTAGAGGCCACTGCAGTTCAGAGACCTCGAGTGGATGCCAAGAACACTTGGAAAACACCCCACATGTGTCGCCAGTAGAAATAAAAAGTATTTCCCAGCGGCACTGGCGGTTCTATAGATATTCCGATAAAGCCAAAGCAAATATACGTACTAGAGACAAACACCGGACCTCTCTATACAAATAGAATACTGTAGGTGAGTGTGTGGAAAGTAACCTTGTGGCTAGAAGTATACATAAATAAGTATACATAAATATACATATATCTATATATACCATCGTCGTTTGTTAGTAAATAATTTACAATTGTAAAATACTTATCATGCTATTAGTTTTCATTGTTTGATTTTTTACTATGGTTAGATAGGAGTACCAGAATGAAAAGAAAGTTTTGCCTTCATAACCGCCATGTTGGTGTAATATTATTAACATCATTTGAATGTTCTATTAAACAGAGTTGCTGCTGTCTGCTGGCTGGAGTTGACAACACCACCAAATTTTCTCGCATAAATCTTTAAGAAGACAAGTGTTGGCCTCTAGTGTATTTGGCCAAAAAGTGTTAAAGTATGTCTCTAATTATTCATGCCATTTCGAATATGTTAAATTGCATATACGATTAAATTGAATCTTCTGCGGTTTGCAATGTCGTCTTTACAGAATTCACACATCGCTAGTATGGATCGTTACTAAAAGACTCATTTTTGAGAAATTCGTAGCAATTTCCCTGATCCATCCAGAACTTGAGCATACAATAGTCAAAAACTTATTTTAACACTTACCCGAGAAGCAGAAAATTTACTCCTAAATCGCACTCTGTGTGTTTTGGGGGACTGTAAATATAATTATTTATTTTATTGTTTACTCTTATGACAAATGGTGTGCTGTTGAAGCTTTTGCTAGCCATTTTAAAACAACGAAACACTATTTTAGCATATAAAGTAATTGTGATAAATACATGAATAATTAGTAAAATCTTGAGTTCTTCTGAGGAAAATTTTCTCTTGGAATTGCCAATTTTCTCAGCCGTTTCTCTCAGCTCTTTCTTTCACCGCTCCATTTGTATGCTTCCTTACATTACAACCGTTATTTGAGGCACATAACATAGATGGGACCTAAACTCTACTTGAATTGAAATTACTTATACGCTAACATACTAATTTAATTATTGTCTACTACAAATCCCTATTTAGAATATTTACGCTGTATGATAATATAATTAAAGCTCCCAGAAGGAATGGCCCTTATTGGACTTAGTTTGTTAAAAAAGCTAACTATCATTGGTGTGGAAATGATTATGGTTGCTATGGCCATTACCGTCAAAACTGCAACAAAAGCACGTTAGCAGTTCTACCATAAGCATAGTAATAGTGTTTTAAAATGGGTCTCTCTGGTTTTCTTATGGATTTCACTGTCAGCAGTTGAGTATATACTAATTATTAAAAACTATGGAATATTTCAGAGTTAATAATTTTTCGGAACAAAAATGAAAGTCGATATTTTGTTGCCCATTCACAAATTTGGTTATTGAATCATAAATGTGGTAGTTGAAAATGGTCAAAATCAGTAAAAATCAGTCTGAGTAGCCCTCTGTTTACGACATTTATTTTTCTGTAAAACAGTTTTAAACTATAATGACAATGGTGTGTATTTTCTGAACAGATTGTGGTATAACAAACTTACAGTCACCACTTAAAATTCTGAGGTAACAGAACACAAGCGAAGCTTGTTCATTCTATTTCCTATCGCCGTCGCATGCTTCCTTATGGTCGGAAATGACCTTGAGTGAGTTAGTGAAAAAAACTTGGACGGCTCTTTACAGCGAGGTTTTGAGAGCCAATGAGGGTGATTGCGGTGAGTATGGGGCAGCGCCGGAATGAAAGGGCGGGGGTAACGGGAGATCCACCCGCTGACCAGCGGCATCGTTCGGCACGATTCCCACGTGTGAAAATCCGGTAGTGACCTGGCCAGGGATTGAGCCCGGTTCTCCTAGGTGGGAGGCAAGCAGGTTAATCCTCCCAGCCACCGCTGGCCCCTGTGACCTTGAGGCGTTTAATATTTTTACCAGAAATTCCGGAGCTCCGTAGTCAGCACAGCGAGGGAAGGTCACCGAACACAGAGTATTCCAAACATACAGTAACTATACGGAGTTAGATATGGGCAGCTTTGTGGACATTATAATTGCCAGACATGTCGGGTATTCCGACGTCACAGGGGCCAGACGTTGGAACCAGTGGGTACGCGAAGGCACCCGCGTGTAACTTGGCAAGATTTTGACAGGACTACGAAAGTAGTGCCCCTGTTTACAAATGACTATGTACCCTTCCACCATCAGCCATGTTTGTTTATTTTCGTGCTGTAATTACCAGCCCTTTGTTATTGTACTGTTTGTGGAACGGTTCTAGGCAAACTTGCTACTAAGAATTCCCTAGCTGTGGTTGTAGTAATAGTAAGGTGTACATAAATTATTGTTCAGTACACTGTTGTGTTAAAGCACAAATGAGTAGTCCATTATCAAAGGGCCCCTTGTCCGTGTACGTTGATTTTCGGGAAACAGCGAAAAATGTATATGAGGTGTATTTCTTAATGTGGCTGTATGAACTCTCGTACGGATGTTACAGTTGGTCGCAAACATTGTCTTTAGAAATGAGAACTTTCTGAAACCATGCATTCAGCTTAAAATGAAATAAATGATATTTAATGTTTGCGGAGGAGGGCTACTTTGGAAATTGAATGAATTTTAAAATTGTATTTAAACGTCCTTTGTGCTGTTTTGGATCTGTAAAACATTTGTCATTCCACAGCAAAGGCTAGGAAGGAACCAAGAGGACCAATTTTGGGATTTGTCATATTTGTGAACAAGGAACGCTTTGGACATGGAATAATCAAAATTAATCATTTTAAATTTACTGACTACCAAAAAATTTATATTCTGCCGTTATTCCTTCCGATTGACCAAGACAGACCACACCAAGTGTGGATCACAGTATTGTGCGCAAATAATAAACGAACACTACGATACTTGCACCTGTCGTTCGCACACAGTTGCAGGACACCATACAACACATCATGACATATCGCACCATTTAAAGACCACTGGCATTAACTGGACTACGGGTTCACTGTCCCATGCGTAGGCCTCGTATAGTCCATTCAATGTTACTTCCAACTTTTCTGAAGCCCTACTAAAGTTCTACTTCCAGGATATTCCTTCGCCTCATGCAAGAAAAGCTTAACCCATCTTGCAAGTTACACCAAAGGAACAACAACCAGCACTCGTGCGCACTCAGTGAAATATAATTTTGCATGGGAACTATTTCTTACTAGGCATTACCAACACACCTATTTCCTCCCTGTTTAAATTTATATTAGTTATAAATGAAATATTATAATCTTAAGATGGTGTACACGTAAAAGTTGAATTTTAATAAAAAATTTACTTTTATAATAACGAAAGTATAAAACGCTTGTAATATATATCATAGTTGGGATGCAANCACTCAGTGAAATATAATTTTGCATGGGAACTATTTCTTACTAGGCATTACCAACACACCTATTTCCTCCCTGTTTTAATTTATATTAGTTATAAATGAAATATTATAATCTTAAGATGGTGTACACGTAAAAGTTGAATTTTAATAAAAAATTTACTTTTATAATAACGAAAGTATAAAACGCTTGTAATATATATCATAGTTGGGATGCGACCAAGCACGTCGTAAGCGGGGTGATTTTTCAAAGGTTTGATTCAAAAAGTGTGAAGAAACCGCGAATAGACTATATCAATGGCCAGTTACAGCAACTGTAGCCAACGTACCTCAGGGGATGATACAAAGACTGTGCTAATCCCTTTCGAACCGAACCAGCGCAAATATCGAGTCCCCAAAGAGTGCTACAATCGACTGGCATGGGACTTGCATACGTCAGCTCTGTCAACTCTGTTGGCAATGTGACCTTATATTGTATTTTTTTTTGCAATTAATTCACACTATCATCCAAGACGCGCACTTTCATTTCATTGAGGTAAAAACCAGAAAGTTTGCAATATTTAAGGACAAAATTGTGCCCTTCTTGTGTTTGGTACTGAGTAATCATAGGCTAGAAAACGCCATTTTACTATCTAAAAATTTTTTTCTGAGTAAAATATTGACTCTGGCTATTAAAAATTAGTTTTAATTTCGAAAAATGTATGTGAAACGAGCCTGTTCCTGACAAATTCAGAGTCAGGGCACTCACTGCACGTGCTATTAAGGGATAAGTTATGGTGCCAAGCACTACTTTGGCAATTTGTGGATGGCGTACTATTCCTTTACCAGGATATGGTGATGCTGAAGTCATTTCCATTAAAAATTTTCCTAGATAAAGCAAAGAATTCTAGCAAGCAATAAGAAAGAAAAAAAAATTCAGAAATTTATAAACTTACTTACATTCTTAGAGAACTTCTGAACTATATCGGGCAAACATATCAAGAGTTTTTTTTTCATGCAAACTCGATTAAAGAAGCAGCGTGCAATCTGTCCCCCCCCCCATCCTTGCCAATCATATGCAACTGTTACCGCAATAAACATCTGCTAAAGATATTTCAGCTGAACAATTATTGTCTCTGTTTTGTGCGAAAATATCTAGGGCAAACGAGCAAAATATATTTTTGTGTGCCCAATATTTACTGAATTCAACATAAAATAAAAATAATATAACGAGAATTGCGTGACAGAAAGACACGAGCTTGTATTTAAAAGTGGTAATTTACCAAGTTTTGATCTTTCATTTCCAGTCCTGTAAATGGACTTTATTGGGTGAAAACTATACCCACACGTTTTAGGTATGAGATATTGAATTCAATAAGCTCCATTATACTGGTTATTTTCAATGTGTGAATACACCAATTTGGGTGCTTCTTAACGTGGGGGTTAACTCAGGGTCTTAATCTCCGTCTGATTCAATTTATGTTTAAATATATATAAAATCAATAAACAATTAACTTATAGGAAATAAAATATTATTTTGTTGGCGGTGAACACAAAATGAATTTTTATTGTCGAAGATAACAAAACAAGCATTTAATTTTGTACGTTCTGGCAGTGTACTGATTTATAAAATTTAATTTTCTTTTGGCAGTACAAAAAAGGCTCAATGAATTTCTACAGAAAAGTTGGTAACTACACATTTTTTGATTAAGTGAAATATTTTAATATACTCCATTGCTACACTGGGATGTGGGATTTATTATACGTTTTATTTATAATTATTGACTACATCCACTCATGGCTCATTTTTCGTGTTTGTTTCATGTCTCAGACTTGGTTTTCTGTTAAAACATGGTGTAGCAATGGAGTATGTTAAAAGTAGTTCACTTGATCATTCACCCCCATTACAAGAATCTTAAAAAAAAACATACCTTTTTGTACAGGCTTATGTTAAACAAACAGAGCAACCGTTATGCATAACACAAACACAACATAACCAAATTTTGCTCTACCTTATGTGAAAAAAAAAGATCGGAATATTTATTTATACTCCTGCAGGAAGCAGGTGTATCCAGAATGAAGATTAATTCAAAACACCCCCGTCCGTAATACCTGTTTGTTCTTCCCTCTCCGTTCTGTCTCCTGTCATGTCAACTTCGCGTGCCTGGATTAGGCACCCGAATTGTATTATCCTTCCGCCAAACAACGTCAGCCTTTCCATGGCGCCCTTTAAAATCTGACAACTCAACGCCGATCTCATGCATTCTTCGCGTATATCCATCACAGCCCACCCGGTGATAAAGCGCTGCAACAAAACCCGACGATTTTATACCGCGGGTGGCGTCTACAGCTCACGCAGGCGTTACACTTGCTCGTACCGCACCGCTCATTGCTATTGTACCATTACAAATACTATTTTATTTTTATAGGCTGTTGACGGTAAAGCGAGCACTTTTGAGGACCTAGTTACTTTTTCCTTTCAGCCATTGTTTATCCTTAAACGACCTGTTCTGATTAAATATTGCCATATAAGTAATAAACACAGTGCGTATATTCGACCGCACGCGGAATTTAAGGTTTGAGGTTAAAAAAAAAAATATATTTTTTACTATTATTCCAAGTGAGAGGGCTTTCAAAAGTGCTTACTTTGCCGTGAACAGCCTATATTGATGTGAGTTATATTACAACCCACTACAAAATTAAATTCGCGTTATATATTAAAATTATGTGGGGTTTTAAATTTCAAACATATTACTAATGCCGTATCGGGCTTGTCGCGATTTCTAATTACTGTAATTTATTACTGAATAATACGATGGAAAGATTTTCTGTGGTTCAGGGAAATCCTTTGGTCTGATGGCTGGAATCCTCTTTTTACTTCACCGCATTCCGATGGTTTCACAACGGCCTCGGGAAATCTTATATAGGCCGTTCACGATTAATTGAGAACTCTTAAAATCAACATTTGAAAAATATTACAGGCCACAATTTCATGTATTTTAACTGGCACACAGACTGGCATGCTCCCAGTTAAGTTGGTAACAACTCAGGGAAAGTAGTTGCATGTCTTAATTTTGAACTAGAAATTCTAGGGTAAACGTTTGTTAATACTGAAATAATTTTTTTGCCTGGTTGCTTTTTATCGCATATAAGTAACAAGAAGTAACTAATATAGCTAATGAGCATACTTTTATCAACATGGGTGCAATTAATTTTTAAATAATTTCTGAAAAGTTGATTTGGTAGGTAGTACTTCTTTCGTTGGAAGCAATAGCATTAGAAATGACACCAGAAACATATGAAACAGTAGTGAGGCAACTGAAAATACACACGTGCCTTACTCAGGACTCAAACCCAGAAAACCTCGTACCATAGGCTAGTGTGCAATCAACTGCATTGCATAGCTCGGATTAAGAGCATAAACTTCGGATTAAATCAGTTTAATGTTTCGAATGATAGGGTTTCCTAATCTAAATTATTTACGGTGTCGTTATTTTGAAAGTAAGTTACTGAGCCACTAAAAACTTTAAAGTTTAAATGGCCTATCATGGCGCTACTTGTGTGAAGAAATTGGTGTAAATCGGTTGATTGGTCCCTGAGATATGGCATACAAACTCCATATTACTCATGTGATGATCTTCATAAATGGAGGACAAAAAGTTGTGTATTACCCCATTCAATGATTGCACACCGCCAGCATAATTAAAATTATTTTATAGCCGCCTCTCTGAAAATAAGTGTCTGCCACTTTTAACAAATACATATATCTATATGGCCTACTACAGTACAACTTTCTTTGCCAAATTTGGTAACAATAAGTTATTGGTTTCCCAAGATATGACATAAAAACTTCATTTTTTTTTGTGGGGCTAACTTACAAAATTGCAGAGAAATGAGGCTCTGAATAGAAAAATCTGGCTGTTGTAATGTATAGTGCCAGCATACAAATTTAAATTAGAATTTGTTTTTTTAATAAAATATACTGAACTAAAAATATTTGTATAACCACCATTTTGGAAATCAGTTCCTGACCTACTTAAAACAGTACCAGTTTATACCACATTCTGCAGTGCTATTTGTTTGCTTAATTTGGAAGTAATCTGTCAATTTCCTTTCGAGATATTACATACAATCTTAATTTTATCATGTGGCTTTATTTACAAAATGGTGCACAAAATATGCTCCTTGTATACGGACTTGATAGTTGTAATATAAACTAACAACATACAGAATTTAGTTGGAGTTCTTTACATGGTTTCGACTATATAGCATTATAAGCCAAAATATCTATATAACTGCTATTTTGATAATAATTATCAGACGCACTTAAAACATACGTTTTTACATCACATGCTGTAGTACTACTTGTTTGTCAAATTTGATAGATATCGGTCAATTGTTTCCTGAGATATGATATAAAAAAATTTATTCGTGTGGCGCTATCTTACAAAATGGCAGACAAAAGTCGCGTTGTGTAGACATAGTTCATAGTGGTAAATATCTACTGGCAGCATACAATTTTAAAGGGGATTTTATTACATGGTTTACACGATATATAATTTTTAGCTAAGAAAACTATATAGCCTCCATTTTGAAAATAATTGCCTGGAATTGCCACCATTTAACATCATCTATCGCAGTAATACTTGTTTGCCAAATTTGGCAGGATTCGGTAAAATGTGTACCGAGATATCACATAAAAGTTTATTTATTCGTGTCGTGCTATCTTACAGAATGGCCGACAATAGTAGCTATGTTTTGTTATGTATAATACGTGTAATAGTAATATATAATTTCAGAATACAAAATTTGGTCGAAATTGGTTAAATGGTATGGTAGATATACAAAATAAACATAATATATTAGTAAGGCCACCATTTTTAAAATAAGTGGCTTATCAAGATAAATCACTTTCGTTTGTTTGGCCTATTTGCGTGAAAATTTGTTGCACAGTTTTTTAGATATAATGTAAAAGTTTTATCTTTTCCCTTAGTGCTATATTTCAAAATGGTGGACCAAAAGTTAATATATTTCAAAGTTTAATGCTTACAAAATAATCTGCTAATATACAAAATTTGTTTTAATAAGGTTTAATGGTTCACAAAATATGACATTACTCTAAATATTAAAATTGTCGCCATTTTGTAAGTAAGTGCTCGGCGGGATCTTAAACTATATATAACATTCATTCTTACTAAGTAATATATATGTACCAAGTTTGGTGGAATTCGGCTGACGCGTTCAATAATTGAAAAGGAGGGACACACACGCGAAGACACTCACACACAGAAACACAAACATGAAAGTGATCTCATAAGTCTTCCTTTCCTTAGGAAAGTACGTTAAAAATGTGCAAATCTGTAAAACATTGGCTTTTCTAATAACATTACAGTTTTACTTGATCGATGCATGGATAAAGTGGTCGGACCCATGGCAATATTATTTTCACATTTGGCGGAAGAATGCACAACGTAAATGCAAGTAGGTTTTAACCAAGGCTTTTAAAAGTGCTCAGTTTATCGTGAATAGCCTATAAAATGAGAGCTAAGTAAGTTTTATCATAGGCCGTTACGATGTATGAGAATATACTAGACAAGAACAAGGTAAATATTTTTTTTATGGCAGCGAAAATATACTAGCGTCGTATACCATCTTAAGCAATTACTTTGAGCATGGATATAAGCAATAGCGAAATAGAATAAATAACGAAAATTAAACGACTTTTGTAGTACAGGTTCATGGCTTAAATTGTGTAAACAGTTGTTACAGTTTACCTGTAAAAGGCAACATGTATGTAGTAGGAGATAAAATGCTTGCAGGGTGATAAAATGCAGATATTTGTGAAATAAATCCAAATATTCTGATCTACTGGGGGAAACTAGAATAAAAACAGCGTAGGATACAAGGATTCGTGATATCCGTAAAATAACTAAAAGCAAAGAAAAACAATAAAAATTAAAACGCGGAAATTGGGAATCTTAATGAAATCAATCGCCGTACAGGTTTAGAAATCTGTGTCTCTTAACTGTGTATAAACGGCAGAGCGGCAAATTTATAGAGTGGTATAACTTTGCTAAATCCCAGCGCAATGGATGAAAAGGTACTCTAGATACGCGAACTGGGGTTCTCGGTCACCTTAGTAAAAATACAGTATTGTTTGTGAAAATTGCAACACCCAGAAATAATGGCCTGAATTAATCTAAACTCGGAAGTATGTGTAGAACAGTGTACAAGCAATAAGTGATTACGATTGCAGACATATGGCGTACACATATGCCCAGCAGCGCCCTATCCTGTGTTACTTTCTTAATGTTCTGTCAACATTAAGGTTGTGTTAATGCTGCGGAAAAATCAATTTTCTTGTATTTTCTTTACTATAAAAAACATCCCGATGTAAAGTTAATAAAGTACAATTTTTATTTAGTTGCAAAAAGAAACAAGATAAAAAAAAGACAGCTTATAGGGGAATCGAACCCTAGCCTTAAGTGTTTGACGTCTCCCATTTTACGTAACCGGAATCACTACCTACTGCTCTATCTTAACACTTTTGGCTAGGATTAATTTTATGGCTATTCAGCACAATGTAAAGACAAACTGCAGTTCTTTCGTTACATAAAAATACTTAAAACTCTATAAATACATGGATAATTGGCACACGTAAACTGTTTTGCAATGCTTGAGAGCTGGTCTAAGCAACATTTATTATCATACTATGCTTTAAAATTTAAATACAGAGGTTTTATTTTACGAGGTTATCGCTGTTCACAACTACTCGCCATTTTAAAACGCCAAGTCAGAGTAAACTTGTGTTGGTTGGACATTTATTAAATTTCACAGAAACACACATATTTTCTTCTTTCTGTTATTTTTTTAGCGTAATACAACTTTTGGCTGCGGCAACATTACTTTAGACGCTTTATTAACAATAACCCTTCAACAGTTTATTTGCATTATAGTAAAAGCAAGACTTCGTAAATGGTTATCATTATGAACTTTGTCACAACATTATTAATTAAACTACAACATCGACGTTTAAAAAATGCCTCAATGGTAATTTTTTGTAGCAAGAACATTATAAATTTTTCTGTGTAGGCAATACAGCTCACTACCTCCGCATAAGGGTAACTACACCCGCCGCTCAAGACACGCTGCCATGTTTTAGCCTTTGCGAGAGTCTAAAGGAGTTTGTAGACAAAGTTGCCAACTTCCCCTTCTCCTTCATTCCACGGACAACCTGTTGTGGCGGAGGAGACAGACGAGAGGGCATTTGCTAATGAAAAGAGGAGAAGTAGGAGGCAGACAGGGGGTGCTTCGAGAGGGTAACGATCTCTTGTAACCTGGTCCGCTCTTAAAAGGGCCTTCGACCGACGAAGCCAGCGGTGGAAGCGTGATTGTGGACACCACCCTTCTCCTCCTGGGGGATCTACTCGAAAGGACTAGTGTCCTCATAACCGCCAGGTCACGTCCTGTGAGAAGGATACGAAGGAAAGGGAAGACCGTGGAGAGACGTGCGGCACTTTACCGGGGTTTACGTGGAGCCTGGAGCCTGGATCCCGCCGAAGGGAACGGCCTGGCAAATTGAAGCCGCAGCCCTGCACGTGTCCAGTGTACAGGTAATATCGCGCTCTTCCTTTAACTCCGGTACTTTGCTGCCCTTTTCGGAATGCTGGTTTTGTCCCCCTTCGTCGACGGAGGGCGAACCCAGTACAAACTGAAGTGCTTACTCCTGTCCGTTGTCCTCGGGATTCGGCGACATTTACTGGTTGTGAGTCGTGCCAAGAATTTTTATATCTCTGCACCCTAGGGGTTCGTGTAGACTTTTAGTTGGCCTTTTTTTTAACATTGATGTGATGCACACCACTCGATAGTTCACAGTCTTACATGCTCCTAAAATGTTTAGAGGGCACTGATTATTATTATCCAAACTTGTCAAATAAATCCAGTTGAATATAACAAACTCACTATAAGGCTTTCTTTTGATACATTATACAGCTAATTTTCACCACAAATAAATATACCACAATCACACTGACTGCGTACGTTCAATTCTATAATAAGACAATGTACATATTCTGTTCGCCTAAGGAAGAAAACCACTCTTCGCCTTGTAAATGTACATATTATTCAGAACGTAAGCGTAACCAAACTTTACTATAATGATCAAAATTAATGCTTTTCACGAGTATTTTATTTGATGTACATAATTTTACACTTTATTTCAATATATGTATGCCAACAATATATTCTACGAAGGCATAACATTCCTTTACCAATGCCGCCTGTGTAGAATTCTAGTGCAGGCTCGCCATCTTCAAATATATTGCGAGTTAAAGTCGACAGTAAATTTGTAATTTGTGACAATCCACTAATACACTGAAGAGCCAAAAAAGTTGCTATACCTGCCNCCCCCCCCCCCCGAGCTCGCAGAAGTGCCGCAAGACGACGTGGTATGGACTCGACTAATGTATATCAGACACAACTTTGCCATTCACTGTATACACTAGCAAATATGGCATATATATTATGCATATAAACCATCTTATTGGCATTGGTGTCTTCTTTGACCTATGTAAATAATTTCGCTTCGGAAATGTTGGATACAAATTCCAATCCCGAGTAACACTTGAAATGTTTATCATTTTTAGAGGTAGAAGTACGGAAATTTAGTTTTTCAGTCACGCAATGTTTGCCTTCACGTCGATACTAACCCCAATAATATTAAAATTAAATTGTATGTTTGTATTGTGCCAACGTCTGCAATGCGTAACATCACTAGCCTTCCACTTCAGGATGCCCATCAACCAGCAGATATTTTCTCGTCCGAGGCCCAAAGGTGAAGTAGCGATAAGGGTGATGCTGTAATGCATATCGAGTGCTCCATCGCCACTACGCGTGGGTCTCCGAACTGTCGTGCAGTGTTCTCGTCAAGCTGCGTGTACCTATGGAACTTTAATTGGTGACGCTGCAATTGAATTGGTTGAAATCGTGTAGTAAGGTACAGTGCAGGGTTCTTGAGTGTTTCTGTTATGTATATGGTCCTTAGTAAATATGTGAAACAGAGTTCCGAAAAAAAACCTTTTTAACTATGTTGGAATTTCACGAAACGCTATTTATAATATCCACAGTATCTTGAATGTACTCCACAACCTCGCCTAAATCGTGTGCTATTTTCGTAGTTCAGCATATTAATCGCACGTTTAATAATTTCGTAAAAAACGTGCATTTCGAACATTGCAACACAGTTCAAGAATTGGGGAGGCGAGTCCGTTATAGTGGAAAATTTTGTGCATGGGAAACCATCATTACAAATTCGTGGCCTTTTTGTAGGTACGGGCTTACATAATGTAAGATAACTTATATTCATGTCGGTATATGTGTACCAATGTATGTATCCGCATGTATGTAATAATGTACCCTACCTATATTTCACCATATTACAGAATTACCACAGACATTGCTAATTACTACACTGCTATGTTCATGGAGTCTTTAAAATTTACCATTATTAAATTTTCAGGCCATTTGACAGTTCCAAAGGAAGGAATGATATTTTCCAACAAACGTGTTTTACAAGCAGATATTATGAGCATTCGAAATACATATTATGAACAGTAATAATTTCCATGGGGTATTTTTAACGAATAAGATATTTTCTAACTAACTAGCGGTATTATAAATTTTCAATTGGCCTGTAATTTATCTGTGAGTAATATGTATTTCGGCAACTCATAATTATTAGTCCAAACATAAATAATTTGAGTGAGAATTTGAATCATCCACAATGTCACGAAGGAGTGGCCACAGTTATTGATATAAATAACATCCAAAATGTTTCAACTAATCGCAGAAATTTATAATTTTGAAGCAATATCGCGAACGAACTTCTAAAGGTAATTATTTCATTGAAAAAACTTATTTACCAATTTTAAGGTGGTCACTTATTTGCTACCTGAAATGGATTGCATGCAGCATGGGTACTCTGTAAGAAATTTCTCTGGTAAACTTCCCAGAATGTAATGGAAGTTTTTAACCTATACGAAGCGTGGGACGGTTACCATACATTAGAATACAAATATGGAAGTGTGTATCACGGCAACTATGGCGATTTAGTAATTACAGTACCCATTTGGCTGTTTCATATATGTACCTGTTCAGTAGCGCTACCACGGGTGTATAATGAAAAAATTACCACAGAAGTGTTCGTATCATTCCTAAACATTGGTGTGGTAAATTTCCGAAATATTTCTTAGAGTGTTAGCTGTTTATTTTTCACAAAATTTCTACATACGTAGGCCTATCCACAATACGACAAAAAGACAGAACCATACTTGACGTATAAGCGTTACTACATGTGGATATTAAGTACTTGACTTGAAGAAACGATATTTCAGGTTATCTGTACACGTAATTAATGATAATTGAACTTATTGAGGAGTACAACAAGCACTTCACTTTATTCGTTAAAGTGATAGTTACAATCGCACGCCATGTTTAAACGCTTTGCCACCAATGTATATATATATACATCTATGTACCACTTTTCTCTGCAGTGATTATTAAACGGAGATAGGCACCCCCAATAATATCGATTTTAAATGCTTTTAGTTAAAAATATCAGAAAGTGCTTGCGATAAAGAAACAAGTCGGTGAATAGTGATTTGTATAACGGAGATATTACACTTCTGAAATCGTGGTTGGTAATATTATACCTCTTCATTAAATAATAGAGGTTGCCACCCTACGTTTGCATGAAACTTTGTAACAGTAAAGTGTAAACAGTAAGCTATAAACGATTTGTTAAGTCAGATTGTGACTCAGCATGTTAAGATCAAGAGAAAATGCTGCCTTGCCAAAACACATTCGAATGAACAGTTTTCGAGAAATCTATGCGGAAGTTTCAAACAGTAGGCGAGTGAACTGACTGGTAGGCAACACGCCAGACGCAAGACGTGGGTGCGTGAACTATACGCGAGTGAAAAACGAAAAGCGCTCACTGTACTGTACTGTAAACGTGAACAGAATCGTGAGCTAGGTGAAGGCCTCAGCCTTGGCGAGTTGCGTCAACAAATAATGATGGCACGTTGATTTACCGTGCATCGCCAAGGGTGAACACTAGTAAATAAGTGCTAATGTTCAGTGATTGCGAAATGGATAAAACGGTAGTAAATAAATGCACTGAAAACATTACAAACTTCCACATTTACAAAAGTAAGTTCACTAATCAATAAAATCAGCCACACACCTAGCAAA
The DNA here is from genome assembly GCA_002778355.1 of Clitarchus hookeri. Lineage (NCBI taxonomy): Eukaryota > Metazoa > Arthropoda > Insecta > Phasmatodea > Phasmatidae > Clitarchus > Clitarchus hookeri. The sequence continues at coordinate 430,300 of NQII01000479.1, forward strand.
CCTCTGATTGCACGTCGTATCTACGGCGATTGTTATCAGGCCTTCACTAACGTATCGGGGCCGCGGTAGTGTACTGGTCAGACTACTCGCCTCCCATATAGGCAAGGCAAAACTGGTTCGATTCCCTGTGGGGTCACTTTCGGATTTTCGCATGTAGGAATCGCGCCGGACGATGCCGCTGGTCATCGGGTTTTCTTGGGGATCTCCCGTTTCTCCCGTCTCTTCATTCCGGCGCTGCTCCATACTCACCTCGCTTCACCCTCCTCGTCTCTCAAACTCGATGTTAAGAGCCGCCCATATTTCTTCACTCACTATCGTATCGTGCAGTCATGTGTCAAGTTGCGTAGCACTGTACAGAGGACAGTGTGTTGCCTACCTGGCAGGACACTCACATTCTCTTCGAAATTTTATTATTGATTTCTCGAAAACGATTCACCTGAAAGTCTTTTGACAAGGCAACTTTTGTTACTGATTTAAAAGTTCTGATTCACAAATTGTCTTAACAAATAGTTTACAGCTTATTGTGAAAAGGTTTCATTCAAACACCCATTTACTTAATAAAAATGGGGTTCATATTACCAACCGTGTTTTTAAAGGTGTAAGATCTCAGTTGTTCACATCAATATTCACATACTTGTCACATAATCGCAAGTACTTAATGGTATTTGTAACGCCATACAAATTACTTGATTATATAAATTAAGCGCAAAGAAAGTAACGGTACTCTGTTATAACAGTATATCCTAGTTTGAAAATATTTGCAATTTGACAATAAATTAAATTTTGAACAAATATAACATATTTTGACAAAATATAAGTAATCACATAATACTTAATTTTATTCGAATATATTATTTTAAAACATAATATACAGATATGCGGAAATATACTCCCATATTACCAGACACACCTAGGCAGTCGATGAGAGCATCGCGAAAGCAAACAAATTAAATTAAAAAGTTCCTTAACAAATATTTACAAAATATTTTTGTTTTGCAAGGTGCCACAAAACTCGTCAATATCAAATCCGAAAAAAGTTTTCTAAGAATAGAGGAAATTTCACCATATTCGCGCAAGAGGCAAAAATAAAAACAGTTTTCTTCATTAATTGGCTATTTTATTTCCAAAATGATGAATAACAATTTAATTTTGAAACTGTGAAAATTGCTGGTGTTTACTTTCAATTTTAGGCAAACACGTTCAAAACTAATAGGCCCCCTAATTATTTCAATGATTTTAATATCAATATTTATTTTCAGACTAGTTAAGTAAAAGTATTTTTGATAATGTCAGTTAATTTATTTGAGACATACAATTATATCAAGAAAATTGTGTAAGTGATAGGAAAGAAGTATTTTTGAGGTAAGAATGTATAACACAAATAACATCATAAAATGTTTCATTTTAGTACGCGGTTTTTTAATGATAAGAAGAATTTCGTGAGAAGGCTAAATAAAGAACTAACGTTTGTCAAGTGATTGAGGTAACAATTAATTTTTATTCCGAAAATATGACAAAACTAGCAAATAACTAATACTATGTGAATTATTAAAACGAAATGGTTGATCGCGAATACCATGAAAGTTACATTCACTGTTTAATATTTTAATTATGTTCGATGCATGTCATCTTGGCAACCATAAGGAAATTCTTTTCAAATATTTTGAATTCATTCACCCATTTTGAGGAAATGATAAGTCTGTCATTAGTGCTTTAGTTGAAATATCCTCTAATTGTCACTCTCTTTTAACGTAAAGTGTACATATTTTGACACAAACTTTGAGGTAAATCTCAGAAAGGCATTTCATTTGTAAAACCATCATCTAGGATAGGGAATTCATGCAACCGACGGATATTAACAACAAATAAAGTTGTTTTTTTTAAATTATTTTTTTATTGTGTTACTCCTTAAAACATTACCTTAAAATTAAATTTATGTGTATATATATATATATATATAAATTAATTTTAAATACTAAGTTTGACCACTCGGAACTTTGTGACAGTCGAAAATTTACTTGCAGTTCGTAGCCTATATATTAAACACTAATAAAATTATTTATATTTTAAATTTTAGTGTTTTCTCTGTTAACGCACTAGTAATGCCACGTAAAATTACGTTACGTGATAATATGACTCAAAATTTTAGTAACCAGGAACTGATACATAGGAATGTATATCATCTTTAATTTAAGCAGCGAACGCGGCATTCGAAAATACATTTTAAGTGAACATTTATATTCTGGTGCGAACTTGATAACGACAGTATCAGGACGGTTTCGGAGAATTTCTTACTTTCATCTCCACGCAGGAATCCTTTCAAATTTATCGCTTCGCAGTGCATATTTGCTCGCCAGAAACGGCAGTAGATGAAATCGCAGGGCGGCGGCAGGAGGCCGTGATTAATGTGTACAAATATTCAACGTGAGGAATCCTTTTCTCGTCATAAATCATCGCCGGCCGCGTTTCTGGGCGGGGGGCTCGGCAGAGCCAACACGTCGACGTGGTCGCAGCAAGGTCGCGTCTCCACAAATCTTTCTCCTCGCTTGATATACGTCCCCGCCGCCCGCCGCGGTGTCTAATAGTGTGCGGCGACACGGCCGAGTGCAACTTTCTCTCCGCCGGCGTAATTCATTGGGCGGGCGGCTTTCTGCGTTCTTTACACTTCCAGCCCCCAACCCGCCCACCTCTCGCAACCACCACCGTGCGCAGAAAAGTTGCTTACGACCCGCGCTCGTAAAATCTGTCTTACATAGAAAATGGGGCCGTCCTTTGCGCGTGGCGTGGACGCGCGCACGTGGGGGGGTTGCCGAGTCGTTCGTTCTCAACTGCCACGCCGTCTTTCCGGGAAGCTTACGACTCGACAATTTCCGCTCTCTCTCCTGTCATATACGTTCAGTTTAGTCGGCTGTTCTCTGTGCGTGCAATGTAGCGTCACGTTTTTAATTTCATTTTTTAAATATCCATAAATTAAATTATTTTGGTTTGATGCCGTATTTCTCAATATATTTTTAATTTCATTACCCGAAAGAGATTTACACAAGGACCACATAAATGTTACTATTTTTAATCAATGATTATAGTTTTCAAAAAAATTTCGGAATATGGCAGCCTAAGTTTGTATGTTCCTAATATTTGTCAACTAAATCACATGCAATTTGATATATATCACATACACAAGATGATAATTAAGTATCTAGGATATTAAACAATGGGTAATCGGGTACTGGTATCCTGAATCTATTTTTAAATATGTATTTATATTTTTGTCAACACATTTTCATTTGCACAAGAGAAGTTAATCTATATTTATATTCTTTAAAGCATAAAAAATTGCATATTTTTAACATTAAAAAAAATGTAGGAACTATTATTTGGTGATTACATACATGTCAAGCGGTAGCCGACGGCATAAGTTTACATTGTATTTTTTTTCTTAATTTTTACAAATTAGTTAGTATTTTTTATACTGGCCGCAGTAAAACCGAAACATTTTGTATTTGAAATCAAATTATTCTAAAATTATAGATTTAAATTGCGTACAGGTTGAACAATGTTTGGTAAACATATAAAATTATTAATTTATTGGTATCAAACATTCTTAACAAACCTGCTGTCAAGTCATGGGTCACGTATGTTGTGCCATAGACGTGGAGTATCTACGTGCGCGCAAGGCATTGCCTGTTGTTTGCGTACGGGCAGAGGTGTGTACGACGAGCAGTTACGAAGGAGGGTAAGCGGCGAAACTCGCTTCAGGCGCACGAGCGACGATATGACGCCCCGTGATTAATCGGGGAGAGGGTGCGAACAGCAAGGCAAAGCTATTAAAATGGCGGTGTTGAAACAGTTCCTCGCGCGGCGGAAGGGGCGAGGGACGTGAGGAGGGGTTTGTAGGTGGTTGGCAGTGACGGCGAATAAGGGTGCGAGGACCAAACACGGAGGCACAAATTACAGCGCCGCGTTCTGAGATACCGCCGCTCTAGAACACGACCGCGAACAGGACGTGTTTAACTACGCGTTTAAATTGCGCGCTTAAGATCTCCCCGTGCCCGCGCGAGTAACCGCGTCCCCCGCTAGAGCACTCTGTAGTCTGACGAAGGCGTCGCTGCGAAGGAGGGCGGGGTCTGCAGCTGACGCATTTTCGGAGGCCAAAGGCGTGATAAAACGGAAAAAGACACGCAGCTCGTGTAATAAAGCCTGTTCGCAGTAAAATTATCACTTTTGAAACAAACATGTGTTAAGTGGGATCAGTCCCCGCCATCTTGAATTTATCCATTTTTCGCTGTAACTTACATTTAAGTTGGTTCAACGAAAATTATTGCACGGCATGGCACAGCATAAATAATACCGTCTCACGCCTTATCAAGTTATTATTTTTTCACTGTCTTTATTAATTTTTAACTAGTAACAGCTGGGAAGAAGTAAATGGATTTTCCTTTTGGGCGACTGCAGCAGCTAAACTTGCCACTGTAGTCAGCAATACCAACTTAAGAAAATGCACTAAGTATTGTTCTCTATCCTGTCATTCCGTAAAATTTAAAACAAAATTTATAATGCATGTTTTATTCGAAAATTTTAAATATTTAAGCTGGCAGGGACTGATCCCTCCTTAAATAAATACATTCTCAACGTGTCAGTTCAAAATTAACCGTTTCACACTTCACACAATTAAGTATTTTACATAGTATTTCTTCAGGAATACTGGCACATCAATAAATCTTGCCAATGTATATGTTACTAATTATTTTTTATAAAATATATTTTTAAAATTTTAATTTTAAAATAAATATTCATGAATGAATACAATTTCTTTGAAAATTTCTTAACGTAGCAGTATTTTTTGAGGAATTCGCTTTAAATATATATAAATATTTTAATTTATCTTTAAAATTGATTTATTAAGAAGGAATTTCTTTTAACATCGATTCTACATTTAAACTCCGTGGTTGCAGTCTTAGTAGGTATCGCTCTTAAGGCTCGACTTTACCTATTATATAAAAATTTTTTGTGAAATCTGTAACATATTTATTTGTAATATTACAAATTATTTACATGCATATTAAATTATATTATTAAGAAGTTGAAATATTTTATTTGGTTCCAGGAAACGACTATGATGAATCAATCAGAGTACAAAAGGAAGGAATTCTTTCGGGAAATACTTAATGAAAATATAGCACCTTGTTGACACGGAAACTGGAATCCATAACCCTTGCGTTACAACTACGCTTTCAAACGCACAGCGAACTTGATTTAAGATAAAGTTTCTTAGATTACTGCACCACCATAAACGAGGAAAAAGTTATTTCACGTGTTGGGGAAAAAATGTAGATAGTGATTTAGAGAATAGCTGCACTTCATAATGCCATCAGATTTCTACAAGCGNAGTATTGTTCTCTATCCTGTCATTCCGTAAAATTTAAAACAAAATTTATAATGCATGTTTTATTCGAAAATTTTATAAATTTAAGGTGGCAGGAACTGATCCCCCCTTAAATAAATACATTCTCAACGTGTCAGTTCAAAATTAACCGTTTCACACTTCACACAATTAAGTATTTTACATAGTATTTCTTCAGGAATACTGGCACATCAATAAATCTTGCCAATGTATATGTTACTAATTATTTTTTATAAAATATATTTTTAAAATTTTAATTTTAAAATAAATATTCATGAATGAATACAATTTCTTTGAAAATTTCTTAACGTAGCAGTATTTTTTGAGGAATTCGCTTTAAATTTATATAAATATTTTAATTTATCTTTAAAATCGATTTATTAAGAAGGAATTTCTTTTAACATCGATTCTCCATTTAAACTCCGTGGTTGCAGTCTTAGTAGGTATCGCTCTTAAGGCTCGACTTTACCTATTATATAACAATTTTTTGTGAAATCTGTAACATATTTATTTGTAATATTACAAATTATTTACATGTATATTAAATTATATTATTAAGAAGTTGAAATATTTTATTTGGTTCCAGGAAACGACTATGATGAATCAATCAGAGTACAAAAGGAAGGAATTCTTTCGGGAAACAGTTAACGAAAATATAGCACCTTGTTGACACGGAAACTGGAATCCATAACCCTTGCGTTACAACTACGCTTTCAAACGCACAGCGAACTTGATTTAAGATAAAGTTTCTTAGATTACTGCACCGCCATAAACGAGGAAAAAGTTATTTCACGTGTTGGGGAAAAAATGTAGATAGTGATTTAGAGAATAGCTGCACTTCATAATGCCATCAGATTTCTACAAGCGGACTACACAGTTGCAGTTCTATAAGTAATATACAATGTAATTAAGTTTAAATTACCATTTTTTAAATAGAAAGTCTTTTGTAAATATATATTTTTTTTTTCGTGATTTACTTACCATAGAATGTTATAAATTTTAACTTTGCATTCACGATTTAAAGTGGTCCCTAGTCAGTTAAATCGTTTTTTATAGATGTATTACAAAAATGGCTCTTACAATCTTACAAAAGAGTAAACTTTACAAGGATTTTTTTTGTATTTTTACAAAGTTTTGTAAATGTACAAAGAAATTCCAAGTAAAATTTATCAAATTTTTAGACAGTGTATAGATATCTTTGATTTTACAAGTAATTAAATAATTTTTGTAATTAATTTTACTTCGTGTTATATGGCATAGTAAACCGGTAGGAAATTTTATATTTTAAACTACATGTTACGGTATTTGTGCCGACATATTTCATTGAGAGTTCGGATTTCATGTCTGTATTGCTGAGTAAGACAGATAGCTTCTGGCTTATCATTTTTTTCAATTAAAATTTACTGCCCTAAAACTTAAATCAGCAGTAAGTTAAAAAAAATCATGCAATGGAATTTTTTTTTAAAAAAGGTGCCACGTTCACCACAAAAAAAATAGTAGGGTAAATACGAACAAAACACTTTGTGGCCGCTACAAAATAATATTTTCCCTAATTGGGCGACGCCGAAACTTAATAAAGACAGTTGCGGGTAAAACCATGTGGAAGTTGGTTGATGCAAGAGTGATCACATTTGAAGCTTGAAGTGAGAATTAATTATGAGATAGGCAGCCTCGTGCGTCACGCCTCTGAGAATCCGCGAGACGGCTGTTGAAACAAGCACACGAGAAGACATCTGCGCCGACCTTCTCGTCTGGCATTACAACGGCTTGATGACGGCGGGAGAGAGACTCAAAATTGAAAGCCCAGGAACAGCAAAGTCGCGAGAGCAGAAGAGTGCCAGAAGTTAAAAGGCATTATGCACGAAAGCTTACGCAATTACAAAAGTTTCCCTTTTTCTCTTTAGCCATCTTTGTTTTTTTTCTTACAACGTTAAGCGAATTCGAAGTGTCGGTCAGGGGGTGGTGGAAGGAGGTGGTGATGGGCGAGGATTCCTCATTTCGCGGGAAGAAGCGAAAAAAAAAAAAAAAAAAAGAGATGGGGTGGAAAAAGACAAAAAAAAACAGCATTGAGTAAATCCTGCGTTCCAGCCTTCCCTCACGTACGTCGCTACATCCCTTGTTTCGCAGTTGCCGAGCCTACACTTTCCTTGCAGCCGTTGTCTTCGTCTCTTCACGAGTTAATTTACGTCCTTCGCAGTCCTGGCCACTCGACAGGGATACTGCGAGCGTCCTCTCCCTCGGTCGTCGCTCCGGAGAATGGTTTCCAATATCCTCGCGCTGGCAGGCTTCTCTTTCCAGCCGATCTGTACTGAGCTCCCGATCGCAGCTTATTTCCACACAGTTGTATGATGAGAGTTCTTGGCTAGGAGACCTAAATATTGTCGCATACGCTTTGTCTCCAATAAACAATAAACTTGACGATATTTTTAGCCTTCACAATTAAACATTTAAGAGGGGAAAATGTTCTGCACATGGCAGTCTAAATCAGAATTCCCACAAAATTACCTCACTGACGATTTCTGAAAAATGTATTTATATGTCCCGCAAATAGTTTAGGAGTGCTGTTGACCACCGTAATATATGCGTAACTGCGATTAACATAATTTAACATAATATACTTACCCAATTAATAATAGGTAACATGACATGCATTGATATAAATTAGTTTCAATATTTGGTTTATTTACCGTATCGTATTCAAACTAATGTAATGTTCTATTAAACGCATGCAAGTAGTACGTACTATCGGGTTCGGGAGCAGGATTCCTTGGATAAGGAGCCTAAAAAAAGTAATGAATTTCTGACGAACTCAACACATTATGACCTTGAAATTTGGTGTTGGCCATATTGGATTGCGTGAACCTTGACCTCAGAGTAACATAGGTATAATCTTGAAACCGAAAATCGTCAACAATTCACTAAAATAAAAAATAAATATTAAGAGAATTCTTAATTGTATTGCCATTTATGAAAGAATCACCGTGTTTTTAAAATTAGAATTTTTTTAACTTATAAAATAAAATCGAACAAATACAAAACAGAGGCAAAAATTAAATTGGTGTAGTACGTTATATGGACTTGGGTTTAAAATGTCCTCGGCCCAAACTTCATCCCATTTTCGCACAAAAAATGGTGGACCACATTCTTTTGGTAGAATATCTAGTAGACTGTTATTCTCGCATGTTAATCGCTCTCTTTTATGGCAGTGTAATGAACGGTTATCACAGAGAGAGTGAACTTTAATTTAGTTTTGAGTCGACAGCCGTGCAGAATGGATCTGAGCAAACTTCGACACTGTTCTCAAGTGAAAAAGGATGTTCTACGGTGACGAAATGCCAGAGTTTGCCCCAGGGAGCTGGAAAACGTGGAGAATAATGTTCTTCTGAACCGAACAATCGCGAGGTGGGTAGCAGCATTTCAGTGAGTACTCTAAGCAACCTGTGACTGGCAACTGGTAAGACGACCTGTGACTGCACCCTATTACAGCAATTTCCTACACAGAACAGATACGTTGTGCGATTAGGGAGAAAATATTTCACGTTATGAAAAATGCAGTTATTCTCAACGATAAAGCAAGACTGCTTAAAGTATGACGTGTAGGGTGGTTACTCGAACGCTAGGGATGTGAAATACTGGAGCACCCACCATACCTCCCACCGGACATTTCTCCATACGATTTCGACGTTTCACTCAGAGTAAAGTAACGATTACGTGGTAGACGGTTTGGGACACGACAAGAAACTGTGAGTTTTCTGCGATAACAGATGATCCGATTCACACATAATGAAGCAGATGGTATTCGGCACCTACCACATCGTTGGCAGCTTGTTGTGGATGTCATAGAAAACTAATTTGAAGGTCTTTGGGGTGCATATGTCTACTGTAAATACTACAACTACTGTACTATGTATATATATATCTATATATATNAGAAAACTAATTTGAAGGTCTTTGGGGTGCATATGTCTACTGTAAATACTACAACTACTGTACTATGTATATATATCTATATATTTGAGTAGCACGGCGCCATTTATGGAAGCTTCCTACTCTACACATACTTTGCACTGTCCATACATTCCACACTCTTCAAATTGTATATTTCATTTGCGTATTAAAAATTTCTATCCAAGCGCATGTCCTTTCAAAGGAATATTTGCAATGTTTCATGTCCTAAACTTCTTACAAAAGGCGAAGTCATTCTGAAGTATCTGTGTTTTCGTCGCCTCAGAGACGCTCTGTTATTAATTGCGCATGCTCAGGACGCTGCTTTACAGATAGACAAGCAGTAATCCCAAGATATCCGTTCTTCACTCTTTAAGAAAGAGACTAGAACTTGCGTTCTCCTGTCGTCTGCCGAGGTGACGTGTGTAGTT
>NQII01000479.1:442350-455134 GCA_002778355.1 Clitarchus hookeri
GGGGGGGGGCGGTAATGTAGTGGGTTGACTAATCGTCTCCTACCTAGGCGAACCGGGTTCGATTCTCGGTGGGATCGCTTCCGGATTTTCGCACGTAGGAATCGTGCCGGCAGATGCCGCTGGTCGGCGGGATTTCTCGGGGATCTGCCGTTAGAAAATTTCTTCACTCACTCACTCAAGCAAGAGTTGCGGGGAAGGGAGGGAGGTTACACTGACTGTAGTGAAGAGAGGGAGGTCACTCCCCATTAGTGTCACAAACGCACATGTTAGTTAGGACAAACACTAGGAGAAACATTACTTTACAATATAATAAAATGCATCATAGTTTACAGCATTACATTTTTTTTATCACAAGGATTATAACTACTTTTAACACTAATTGTTGACAACCTGAGCGGTAAAGGTGGGTGGTACAACCCCCAATAGCCCGTCTGCCCCTCCTTATCAATGTCCCTGTTGGCAAGTATAGGCTGTACATGGTTAACTGCACTCTTAGAAAAAGTGCCCGTAAAATTACGGAAAATACCGGCTACAAATTATCCAGACATCTTCCTGAAATTACGGACTATCGTTAATTTAAATAACGTTCTCTGCGTTGATTTCACACATATCTCCGTAAATTCACGAAAGGTGTCCATTAACTTGCAAGTTGGTTTTTTAAATCTGCTATTTATAAAAAAGGGCAACAAAAAGTTTTACTTTCGTTATGCGGGTGTTTCACTGTGTGTAAGAATTACTTTAAAAAGTTAAAAATTTTTGTCCGATAGCGGGATTTGAACTCCAAAAAAAAATACAATCCAACACCTTATCCACTCACCTTCCACACTATTACAAGAAGGAGTATTGTAAATAGGGGATACATGCAGAATGATGTATGTATACCTGTCAGTTATGTTCGAATGCTTGCGAGTTAATTTTATTTCGGATTAACAAACAGGGATACGAANATGTATGTATACCTGTCAGTTATGTTCGAATGCTTGCGAGTTAATTTTATTTCGGATTAACAAACAGGGATACGAAAAATAGTATTTTTTTCGTAATTTATTTCGCTGTGTATAACAGAGAAATTAAACAAGGTTGAAGTATTTGGTCCTGTNAAATAGTATTTTTTTCGTAATTTATTTCGCTGTGTATAACAGAGAAATTAAACAAGGTTGAAGTATTTGGTCCTGTAGTAAGGTTGTAAGACCAAACGATAAATTAAAACTCAATAACTGGAACCGCCCACATAGCACAAGATATCCACTGGATATCCTAATTACATCCACAATATGTTAAAGTCATCTAAGTTCTGAAGTGAATCTCTTCAGGATATCCGTTGGATATCTTATAGTAGATGTAAGTTCTTACCACTTCCTGGATATCCATTAGATGTTACAAAACCTCCAATGGCTATTACATATTGTAAGTGTCTAAATATAAAGACGTCTATAGGATATCCACAATATCTATATCCTTGTGGGGATATTGGGTGGACATTTGGATATTTTTTGGCAGTATTTTGGATATATTTTGGCAGTTTCTTATTACTGGATGTCCCTCGATATCCAGAACGTCCGTGGGGATATCCATTAGATATTCTTAGGATGTCTGTGTGCTATATGGGCACTCACCTACCACACCTTTACATGAAGTACTGTATTTCGTAAATATGTATTGTACACGAAAGTGACGCACGCGCGTTTCTTAGTTTCAAGTCCTGTTATACCGCTAGCAATTTTGTTTTATTNGTATTGTACACGAAAGTGACGCACGCGCGTTTCTTAGTTTCAAGTCCTGTTATACCGCTAGCAATTTTGTTTTATTTGCGGCTTATGATGCGAGGTTACAAATAAATAGTTTGGTTTTCGTTGTGTTCGTATTTCACTGTGTATAAAGAAGGTTTTGTCCTGTAGTGGAATTTGTAAAAGAATAAAAGAATTGGCACTCCACGAGTGGTTTGCCACTCACATATTAATATTTTACACAAAGTAGTATTCTGAAGATGGGATCTTATACGCTTCAGTTATTATCGGCATTGTTCGTGTCTCGAAGTCGAAGCCATAAGAATACGAAGATCTTCGGTATTTTATATTTACGGAGCTCATTTCCGTTATTCGTCATTACAGAGTGCCTTTCTGTAAAATAACTCTACATATCAGTAAAGGTTTCCGTAGATCTACAGAAATTTCTAAAAGTGTGAGCACTTTTGAAATGTACGTTTGAAAAGTATCACTGCTCCTACCTGCATGTTTTTACGAGCGTGATGACTGTAATGTGCTCAGTTAAGTTGGTAACGACACAGAGATAGTAGTTCTATGTCGTAACGTTGAATTAGAAGTTTTACGTAAATGTTTGGGTATATTGAAATCATTTCTTCTTCTTTATGTTCTTTTAATGCGTACAATTGCAATGAGCAAATTAAAAAAAATATGTAATTAGATTAATTTTACAGTTTCACTGGACCGACGCATGAATAAAGTGATCAGACTCTCAGAAATGTTAATTTNTGTAATTAGATTAATTTTACAGTTTCACTGGACCGACGCATGAATAAAGTGATCAGACTCTCAGAAATGTTAATTTTACATATGACAGAAGGATATAAATTTTGCATACAAGAATATTTTAAGCAGGGCTTTTAAAAGTGCTCAGTTGATCATGAACAGTCTATAGCAATGGCTACTCCTGTGTATGTTATCAGTATGTGGTGAACGAAACTTATTCCCGTGAAAGTGTTTTTATTAGAAGTCCAAGAACATGAGGCGAGAGAACGCACGACTGCTGACGAGAGAGCTTCTTGGCCCAGAGCGAAGCCCAACACATTGCTAGCTGAGCACTGGTAGTGAGTAGGATTCCAGACAAAGCAGTTCTACCAAAGTGCAAGAAATATCCTTCGGCGATAACTCCAATAATAAATATACATTTGATGTCAGTTCCGTTGCTCTTTCTCCCGGAAGCGGCCTTGGGGCTCTGCAAAAGGATCGAGGAAACTGAAGGAGGTGGGGCGAAAGTGGTACCAGTATTGTGCTCTTTCCCTTTTCACCTCTTGCATTGTCACAACGGAGCGTTAGGAAGCCTTTTCAACTCTTGGCAAGCTTTTCAACGAGTATAAAGCTTTACAGGCTACACTCACGACCTTGGTCCTTACTTTGGGAAGTTTCTCAGTGATGTCTGACAACCACACAATGCACGCATTCTGAGAGCTGTATCAATAAAATATTTTTAATTTACATTCTCTGATTACAGAGGCTTAATTTTTTTCAAAAGTTACGAGTACTGCAAAATTGAGCCTACGTGTCTGCTGTACAAGAAAATATCAGGAAAAAAAATTAGTATTTTTACTATAATTCTGTGCTAAAATCGACAAATTTTTAGGAATAGTAATAACAATATTTACTTTAAATTTAAGATTGTATTTTCAATCACTTCACACATTTACTCATTACACTTCTCAATCACTATCATTAGCAAACCAGAACAGGACTAATTTCTTATGGTTTCTCACAAAACAACTNCTCATTACACTTCTCAATCACTATCATTAGCAAACCAGAACAGGACTAATTTCTTATGGTTTCTCACAAAACAACGGCTTACTTTTTTTAGAAGGCTTGTTAATGCACTATTAGTAGAATATGGAGGGCGAATACATCAAGTTATCTAACCCAAAGTATTTTTGCGTGTGAAAAAGGTCTGATTGATTAATTGTGTCATATGAGAAGTATATAATTCTAATATTTGCGAAATCAATGTCTTCTCTGAGTTAATACAGTTTGTTTTCTTAGCAAATGATTTACAAATGTTAAGATCCACGGGTTACGATTTCTTATTGTTTTCTTCGCTATTGATATCCGGCAACATATGATAAAAATATGCGTGATATCTTAAAGTGGTAAATCATAGTGTATACATGCAAATAGCTGAGGTCAGCATTAATACGCCCAGCAGGGAAATTTTCAAGAAATACGTCACGTCGATGTTATATTTGTACATTATAATAAAGTTTCAAGGTTTCCACATATTTAACTTCAAGTAACATAATTTACATCCATGCGAATTTACCTCAAATAAGGATACGCAGGTCAAAATATATGTGGTTGTAATAATACTAACACTACTAACTTTAAGCATTTCTGTCAGTATTGTTGGTGTAGTGAATAGTGCGATGAAATACGAAGTAGCTTGTCATTTGCGCAATTCTGACCTTCGGTAATGAAAGTATTTTAAACTTTTTTTTAAAAATAGGATACCTTATGTAAGTAACGGGTTTCTTAAAAAAAATATCTTGCTGTACACTACTTCCACTTAATTAATATATGTTGTCAACCATATGAAATTCACCATAAGGATACTCGAGAAATGCGTTCTCGATATCGCTTACGGGTATGTAGCCTGTACAAAAACACTCTCGCGTCCTTAGCAAACGTTCTAACGTAAACTTGTAAGAATGATTAGCAGTGACGCATCTCCACGATNAAAACACTCTCGCGTCCTTAGCAAACGTTCTAACGTAAACTTGTAAGAATGATTAGCAGTGACGCATCTCCACGACATCCGGAGATGTAATAGGAGCCGGGATGGTTACATTCTTGTTTGTTTGTGAACAAGAGCACTTCCTAAGTTCAGCACTTGTAATCACATCAAAGACAGTTCTCACTTGTCTCCAGTAGAGCCGTGCCTTCAAGAAAAAAAAAAAGAAGTGTTTCGAGAAATACGTTTGCAAACCACACCCTCGTCAGCTGCCAAGATATAATATTGTCCGTAGCCTTGCTTCGGGCAGAGTAACTTGCGTGCGCAGTTAAAGCGTAAGAATAGTTATTACTATTATGAATAAAGGTTCGGTATTATTTTCTAGGGAGACAAACAANTGCGCAGTTAAAGCGTAAGAATAGTTATTACTATTATGAATAAAGGTTCGGTATTATTTTCTAGGGAGACAAACAATGCCAGCCCAAGTTTAAAATTGAACAATCATTTGATGGAATGAGGAATGGGAAACCACTTCTGCACTCTCTACTATCTATCATGGTCCTAGCGGTCGATGGGTAACGATCTCACGACCTCACATAAGGCATTCCAGCGCATGGGCAAACCTTCTTATAACAACGGCACTAGTGACTTGGTTTGCCTGATCAGTTCGCACCAAGCTCCGGTGCTGAGAGGACAGCCTCTCAAAGGCATAGCCTGTGCTCTCTTCAAGAGTGCAGGTCAGCAATCGGAGCTAAGGTAGTAGGCGAGTCGGTAGAGACTCACAACGAGGTAACAGCACCTGCCCAGAGCCTTTATCAAAGTATGACGAAGTGCAGCCCCAAGTCCGATTCAGGTACGGACAAAAATACAATGCTGACATCTCGACATGAACACGCACATGCACAAACACTAACTAACAATAGTCACAGCCCGCGGAGAAGTGCCGCGGGCACATACTCTATGGGAAAAACAACGCAAACAAGCACGCCAGAGATCGGGCGACTGGAGGGCCTTACCAGCCCCCACACGAGTGCAGGTGGGGCCAACCAGTCCCAGTTTGACGAGGGCGAGCTCACGGGGGAATTTGTGAACGTCACCAGTGGTTCGACCGATGGTGGCGGGAGCAGACGATCCAGCGCCTCATCCACAAAATCAAAAACGAACACTTACACAGGGCGATGCACTCCTCCTCCTCCGAGAGTCCCTGACGAGGAGCGGTTTATCTCCCTCCACAGAAAAAAAAAATCAAGTTTCAAAAAAGAAAGTACGAATGACAGCGGAAGGGAAAGAGGTGCTCATTAAGAACAGGTTTGAAATCCTGGCAGAGAAGGTTGCAAAGAAAAGGGAAGAAAATCGCTCCTCTCCGCGATATTATCGAATGTGGGTTCAACATACTTGGACCTCCGTAATTTCAAGCGTAAATCGNAAAATCGCTCCTCTCCGCGATATTATCGAATGTGGGTTCAACATACTTGGACCTCCGTAATTTCAAGCGTAAATCGCACTACCACACTCCTGAGAATCCAAACTATGTGCCGACAGGTACAGGATCTGTAACAATACAGAACATCGAGGAGAGACATCACGCTGCGGACAAAGCTTGTAGAGAATACAAGCGCATAGTACAAGCTCGCAAAGAGAACCAATAAAAAATACACGTCCGCAGTTAACATAACAGGCACCAAACCACACAAACACTGCACAGTTCCCGCAACTGCGCAGCTCACCGCTAAAACAGAGGACTAAGGTGCAGGAGTCGACCCAGCCAGTGTCAGTTGAGGTCGGGGAGGGCACAGCCGGGGTCAGTCAGGCTGTAGACAGCAGGACTGCGGCCGGCGGGTCCTCTCGGGGTGCTCCGGACGATGGGGAGGTGAGGCCCGGCCCATGGGTAACGAGGACGGACAACCACAGGCCAGCACAGCAGCCAATCAGACGCCCGCCTCTCCTGGAGACCCCAATACAGCCACCCCAACTGGATGGAAGTCTAGGTGCTACATTACATGACGTTCGGGAACTCACACAACTACTCTGCGACACGCACTTCGCAGAATTAATAACATACATGTGACCATATATCGGCCCCATCAGGGCAGCACGCACACCTGCCTGTTGCTACAGGCACTAGCTAGTCTCCCCTCAGTAATGGCTAACCCTAAAACAGAATACACACTAAACATATTAACCTGCAATGCCTGCGGGATCAAATCTCAAATAAATGATCTAAAACACCAACTAACAATATATAGCATTGATTTAACTTTTATAACAGAATCAAGAATCATTAACTAGGACTAAATACATTTTACAGGTTATAATATGTACAGATTATACAGTAATCGCTGGGGAGGAGCAACAGCTATAATAATTAAAAATAACATCAACCACCATCCAGTAAATATAATTACTTAAAATCAGATTGAAGCCACAATAAGAACATTTAAAGTAACCATACCCACATCAAAATGGCGGCTGCATATTGTCCCCCACAATTAAATTAAATTAACAATTTTTATATAGCACTATGGACGATAGAGAACACTTTTTAACAGCAGGAGACCGAAACAGTAAAAATAAAGAATGGGACTGCTTATACAGCAATAGAAATGAAAGAAAACTAAGTAGGCATGCAGATAAAAATAATAACGTAATTTTTCCACCCCATTAACACACCTACTTACCAAATAATGGCAACCGACTAGACAAATTAGACATCATCCTCACCAATATCCCCAATTCTAACACAGAATCAGAAGTTTTAGACAAACTAGACTCAAATCCCCTCCCAGTATTTACGAAATTAACTTTAAAAACCCACAGATCTAATAATAAACACACAATATAGCAACCAGTAACAGACTGAAAAGGTTTCTAAAAAGATTTAATAGAAAAATTTGAAACCCTACCAGAAATAAACGACGAATTAGAACTTAACGAGCATACAAAACTCTTTACAGACACAGTAAAGGAAACTATAAAGCAAAACACTAAATACATAGATAAAAGGCAATTCACAAGAGTAAATTACCCGGAAGTAGATTATTTAATTGCCCTTAAACGCCAAGCATGAAATAACTTTCAGAGAACCCGAAAGCCTGTAATTAAAACAGATACAACAGGCTTAGAAGACAGGTAAAAAGTAAACTTGAAGCACTAAAAATTAATTACTGGAGCGAATCCACAAAAATCGCAGCTCACAAAACAAAAGAAATATGGCGATTAACTAAAGCATCAACAGGTTAATGCAAAAAATTAACTACCCCAGGAATAAAAACGCCCCAAGTTTATGTATATACTGGAAGGGATAAAGCTAATACAATAGCCGACAGCCTAGAGAAACAATTTTCCCCCAATAAAAATGTGCAAGATAGACAATTCAATCAATCAGTAAATAATTACATAAACGAATTCCTAAAACTAAAAAAACCCACGGAATATGACCCAATTACGTTAAAATAACTATTAAAATAATTTAAAAATGCTCTAATAATACATCTGGAGGACCAGGTGGGATAAAATATGAAGCCCTAAAGAAATTACCAGTAAACGCCCTAGAATATTTCTTAAAAATACGTTACTCAATGTTAAAACTATGCAGATTTCCACAGGGCTGAAAAAAAACTAAAGTAATAACCTTACCGAAACCTGGAAAAGATCCTACTAAATCAGAAAACAGACGATCAATAATCTTATTAAACAGTATGAGAAAAATATTTAAAAAATCCGTACTAAACAGACTTCAAAATCCTGCAGATTTAAATCAAATAATTCCAGATAACGAATATGGTTTCAGAGCCCAGCACAGTACCATACACCCCCTTGTTAAAATAGTTGAAGACATAACAAATGGATTTAATAATAAAGAACGACATACAATAATAACCTTCTTAGACGCAGAAAAAGCCTTTAATAAAGTATGACTTTCAGGAATAATATATAAATTAATAAACTACAACTTTCCAGCAACTTATGTAAATTTAATAGAACACTTTTAAATAATAGACGTTTTTACGTAACATTAGATGGAGCAGACTCTAACATTAAAATAGCAACAGCAGGAGTATCGCAGGGGTCGGCACTTTCCCCTTTTCTATACAGTATTTACACAGCCGACATCTCAATAACAGACTCACGCACTAATGCTAATATACAAATGTACGCAGACGATAGAGCAATAATAAAGCAACGCTCCNCGGCACTTTCCCCTTTTCTATACAGTATTTACACAGCCGACATCTCAATAACAGACTCACGCACTAATGCTAATATCCAAATGTACGCAGACGATAGAGCAATAATAAAGCAACGCTACCACATTAAATTTGCATTAATAGCCCTACAGAGACAACTAACCATCCTTGAACAATAGTACCCGAAATGGCGAATCAAAGTAAACCAAGGAAAATAAGAGACAATAATAATTACTAAAAATCTACCGAAATCTAAAAAAGACTTAATACTATCCAATCAAAAAATCCTGTACTTTGAAAAGGCGAAATATCTAGACATAACAATATATCACAAGTTGACTTGGCAACCACACATAGAAAATGCCAGATATGCAGCATTGGGAATACTTAAACAATTCTGCCTAGTATTAAACGCAACTAACTTTTCACGTAAGAAAGAACTCCTAATATATAATAAAATAATAATCCAAACTATGTTATTTGGATTTGAGGCATGGGGACATGCTGCAGAATTCAGAATTAAAGAATTTAAAACCATACAAAACAAGTACTTGAGAATAATAGCTAACCAAGATGTTTCAGTATCCATGAACTATTATAAATAAAATACATTAAAGAAATAATTGCAACCAAAACAAAGAATTTGTATAATAATCTGGCAAATTATAACAATCCTAATATCAAACTCCTTGATAATTACTATCCCGCAGGAGTAAGAAAATTCAGAAAACCTAAACTACAGTGAACATAACACGAGTGAGAAGGGGTCTGCGCGCTGATAGGCCAGCCAATCAGAGCGCGAGGCGCTCCCAGTAAAACTTGTCGCGCGGCCAGTCGGGGATGTCCAGTCTTGTATAATATTTATACCCACGATATTTTGCACCCCCCTAACTGGCATGTTAATTTAGCAGTTTATGCAGATGATACTGTAATTTACACGCGATCTCGCAAAGCTGAAGTTGCCACTCAGCGCGCCCCGGCACAGCTCAATGAGCTTACAAATAATTTTCGCCTGTGGAGAATTAAAGTAAATATGGGAAAATGCGAGGCTGTAGTCTTCACTCTCCAGAAAATTCCTCCCAATCTGCCACATCTCACTCTCTTTGGGGAGGATATTCTATTTAAAGAAGAGGTGAAATACCTCGGCCTTACTATGGATTGAAGGCTGACATGGCGTCGCCATGTGGAAGTCAAGATAAATCTTGCTTACGCGCGCATGACAGCATTATATACTCTTTTACCTCGTGGCTCTGGTTCGTCACAGAAAAATGGGATACGATTATATCAGCCAAGGATTCACCCCATAATTACTTATGCAGAGCCAGCGTGGGCGTACTCTGCACAAACTCATTTACATTCATTGCAGTTGGTGCAAAATGAATTCCTCCGATTGGTCGCAGATGCACCCAGATATGTCCCTGTTATATGATTGCACGCCGAATTAAAAAAAAAATGCTGGAAGAAGTAATTTGCAAGTANTGAATTCCTCCGATTGGTCGCAGATGCACCCAGATATGTCCCTGTTATATGATTGCACGCCGAATTAAAAAAAAAAATGCTGGAAGAAGTAGTTTGCAAGCAGACTGAACGATTTTATAAATCAAGCGAGGGAAATTCAAACCCTCTCATAACTGCTCTTGGGGACTATAATATTGATGTAACTCAGCGCTATAAGCTCCCCAAGTAGCTTAAAGCGCACATCCCCCCTTAAACCTGCATGCAACACACTGCAAGGCCAATTATGTTAGTATCTGGGCAGCTTTTTATGTTAGATAATTTACTATAGTTTCTTCATTTAGCAAGTTGTATGCCTTGGCATACAGTTTTAAGTTGACATGAAAAGTCCTAAAGGGACACCTCAGGGGTTATTTAGTCTAGAAGATAAGGTACGGTAAAAAAAAAAAAAAAAAAATCGTCTTCGTGGACTTAGTTTAAGCAATATGTTATTATTAACACACTGTTTCTTTTCAGGAAAATTGCCATCTTATCGTGGATTGGTAAACGTTGGTTTGTGTTGGCTTTGCTGGCACTCACTGGCAACTAATAATTTTTTTCTTTAAGTTTTCAGGATAGACTGGGGTTTTTAAGTGTCGAGGAGGGGGGGGGGCAATTGCGCCACTCTTCCCACCAGAATGATATGCAAGTACCACTCTGGTTAAGCCAGCGCCTAATGGAAATTCAAAGATGTCCTGTCCCCTCTCTACTAGTATTTTCTCTACTCATTAATAAAGAGCACGATTTCCACCTTTGTCTCTCCTGTGGCATTTTCTGATAATGAATGCAACAATTTTAAATTCTTTCCTGTCGAAAGGTCTTTTACGGTGTCAGCCTGTTTTTCCCTTTCTCTTCTTAGATATAGTAGTTTAGCTTTAAGTAAACTCCGGGAAGTTGTCATTGCTCAATTGTATCCATTCCAACCTAATCCCTTGCTGCCGAGATGCATGTCTCCTTCCATGATTTCCTTTGCTTGTAGGCGTATGGGGCTTAGCCCTGAGACGCACTTAACTCCCGTCCTTACCGCGGGCTCACACCTAACACCTAGTTTTTAAGTAGGAAAAAAAAAAACAACAACACCGCAGTCGTCGAGCAGCCAGCAAGAAGTAGCAGCTGCAGCGCGCCTACAAGAACCTAGAGATCTTCAAGGCAGCGGCACTGTCGAGCAGTTATTATTAGAGCTGCCCATGGNCTGGTTAAGCCAGCGCCTAATGGAAATTCAAAGATGTCCTGTCCCCTCTCTACTAGTATTTTCTCTACTCATTAAAAAAGAGCACGATTTCCACCTTTGTCTCTCCTGTAGCATTTTCTGATAATGAATGCAACAATTTTAAATTCTTTCCTGGCGAAAGGTCTTTTACGGTGTCAGCCTGTTTTTCCCTTTCTCTTCTTAGATATAGTAGTTTAGCTTTAAGTAAACTCCGGGAAGTTGTCATTGCTCAATTGTATCCATGGCAACCTAATCCCTTGCTGCCGAGATGCATGTCTCCTTCCATGATTTCCTTTGCTTGTAATAGTATGGGGCTTAGCCCTGAGACGCACTTAACTCCCGTCCTTACCGCGGGCTCACACCTAACACCTAGTTTTTAAGTAGGAAAAAAAAAAACAACAACACCGCAGTCGTCGAGCAGCCAGCAAGAAGGTAGCAGCTGCAGCGTACCTACAAGAACCTAGAGATCTTCAAGGCAGCGGCACTGTCGAGCAGTTATTATTAGAGCTGCCCATGCAAATGAAAGGCAAACTAGTGTGGCTAGTTCTTGTTAGAGCTACCGCATGGCCCAGGACCGGCAGTTGAGCGGCCGGCCTCGCAGAAGAGCATGCGGCAGTAGAGTGCGCCTGCCGAATGCGCCCAAACTGTGCACTACTCACGACACAAATCGAAATACATTACACAGTAAAAGCACACACGCACAAACTAGACACAAAGGCGAACTATTTCAGGGGTCAACTGCGTGGGTTCTCGGGAAAGGAGGCCTGCCCCAACTCCACTCGAGAACCAGGCCTAGGGGTACACGTACTGGTCCAGGGAATAGTGATCAAGGGGGCAACCTATAATATCCAAATAATAATAATCATTGCATAATTCGCTGTATATATCACATAGATTACATAGAAAATACTGTAAATATCGGGCAATATTAGAAGCAAAAATAATAAAAAAAAGAAATCAATAATAAAAACATATAATAATAAAAACATTCCTTAAAATATTTAAAAATAAAAAAAACAAAAAACACANCCCAAACTGTGCACTACTCACGACACAAATCGAAATACATAACACAGTAAAAGCACACACGCACAAACTAGACACAAAGGCGCACTATTTCAGGGGTCAACTGCGTGGGTTCTCGGGAAAGGAGGCCTGCCCCAACTCCGCTCGAGAACCAGGCCTAGGGGTACACGTACTGGTCCAGGGAATAGTGATCAAGGGGGCAACCTATAATACCCAAATAATAATAATCATTGCATAATTCACTGTATATATCACTTATATTACATAGAAAATACTGTAAATATCGGGCAATATTAAAAGCAAAAATAATAAAAAAAAGAAATCAATAATAAAAACATTCCTTAAAATATTTAAAAATAAAAAAAATAAAAAACACATTACTATATATATATATATATTTTTTTTTTTTTTT
>NQII01000479.1:455142-465678 GCA_002778355.1 Clitarchus hookeri
TAATGTACCCAAAATGACGCACCGACTTGATAGTGTGTTTCGAGTCGGGAAGAACAAAACAGTACAGTACAGTACGGAAGATCAAACGAGGAAGCCCTGCTTTGACTAGCATCCGAATAGATTGTGGTACCTCTAGCATACTAACAATGACTTTTTCCTCCAAACAGGTTTGCACCTTCAGTGCTTAGGAAAAATAAATTTCATCGCATCCCTTTACCCTTNCCCACCTTTCAATTTTGTAAGTTATAGTTGAAATGAAATAAATCAGGCTAAAAATTAAAATGCTCAAACTAACACATTTCCTAGCACTCTATTGAAGATAATTCAATTTCAGAATATATTACTTTGGACTTTCTTTTAAAGCAACCCGCATACTCCCTTGAGAATAATCTCAAGTGCCAAGAAAAATTAAGTACGCCATAAGCAAATGCATATATTTATATCTAATTGTTTTATGAAGTTATTATTTCTATATAAAAAAACCTTAATTGACTATGTGCCCTCAGCGCATATATATATACGAGAAAAAAAATCTTTCCAATATCACTACATGAACACACGATGAAACGTACTCTGTGGGCGGCCCCGTGAGACTAGGGACNTGCCCTCAGCGCATATATATGTATATATTTATACGAAAAAAAAAATCTTTCCAATATCACTACATGAACACACGATGAAACGTACTCTGTGGGCGGCCCCGGGAGACTAGGGACTCACACACATATTATATGCGAAATAAATTAGTACACTTCCCCCCAACAGACCAACATGCCAGACACACATCACGACATGGACAATAACTCCAGCCGGGAGGCTGGATGAGAGCTTCACTCCCCGCCGGACACAAAAACACGTAATTTCAATTTAAAATAGGCAACACCATTAAATAGCCTTCATGCAGGTCCGGTACCCACCAAAACACAGCTACATGGCACCCCACCGCCGACCCAATGATTCTAGTATGTGTCGGGGTGCATTTGTTTTACAAACATCTTGTGAGTTATGGAAGTCTATACTCTCGGTCTCACGACACCAAGGCCATTGGGTGGCGTATGAGGGTTCGGCGGTCGGCGGGTTTGCAGTTGGCTCTTTACCGTGTATTTTCAAAACTCTTGTTTCGCTTTATCTAGCCGCAATATAAATAACTGTATCGAAGGTAATTCATAATCGACCCCATATGTAACAGAGCGTGCTATGGTCCATTCTCGGTTACTTCCAAATTTTCTGAAGCAGTGCTAAAGTTCTATTTCCAGGATATTCCTCCATCTTATGCAAACAGAGTTTAATTAATTATAGAAAATTACACCGTAATCGTGCGCATTCAATGTATTAATATTTTGCATACGAACTATTTCTTACTAGGCATTACCAACACACATATTTTCACACTGTTTTTATTCGTAATAATTATAAATGCAATTTTTTCATTTATAGACGAAATATAATAAAACATTAAAATCTTACCAAAAATAACGTAGTTTTTACGTGGATACAAGTCTAATACACATGTACTGGATAACATAGTTAGGAAACAACAGAACACGTCGTACACGGGGTGATTTTTCAAAGGTTTAACTTAAAAAGTGTGAAGATACCGTGAATATACTATAGTGGAAATATTTCACTGTTAACAAAACCAGTGTAATATAAAGTAGTATTATTTAGATTCCAAGTCATACAATTGAAAACTACATACCATAATTTTTATAAAAGTAAATTTTTGAGCAAACCAAGAAAGCGAAAGACCGTGCAGGTGCTTTGCATGTACGGGTACGTTCAGCAATGGAATAACTTTGAAAACGTTTAGAGAAAGAGGAATGCCAAGCCCGTTGTAAGATGCAGTTGCTGTGCATCTTCAACAGTCGATAGATCTCACCGCGCTTCGCTAGGCGGAGCAGGTACTTCTCGCAGGACGTCAGGAAAAGACGGAAGGATCAAGTCGAAAGGCAGGCTGAAAAAGAAGCAAAGTCCAGCGTCTCCTGGTCAGATACTCAGGTGGTCATGTGTGTGTTTATTTTCTTTAAGATTACTACCGGCCACTTGCGGCCTCGGCCAAACCAATCCCCGTGGAACTCAACACCCGCGCCAGCCGCCTCTATTAACCCCCTCAACTTCCCTCCAGAGGCTCGATACAACCCACTTCACGTGTATATGTATAGCGCAGACGTCAGAGCTAAGCCAGGCTTCTCCCACCTGAAAGCCTTTATGCCACCAGGGAGGAGTCTGCGAACATGGTTTCACTTGCCCGGGAAGTTCAGCTCGTCTCGAGTAGTGACTCGAGGCGAGGCGGGCAAAGCCAGCTCAAGGGGCAACATTCGACTAAGTCTCTCTCCAGCAAACTGCGCTCCGCCGACTTCGGCTGCCTTCCGATCCCCACATTTTTCCTAACGTAATGCTCACGTGACCCGATTCCGTCAACAATAACCTACTACGTATTTTTTTTGTAATTTACATTCTTTGTTTTGTCGTCTTCGAATAAGGTGCCAAATATCCCGTATTGTCGAGATTTCCCGTTTCTTGGGGATGAAAAAAATTGTCCCGTATGGAAATAGGTTGGGACGATCGTAGTAATTTACCACTTCCGCGATAACAGGTGAGTTTAGCCTGATGCTCTTACCCAGTGTGCACAGATAGTTACAACTGACGCCGAAAGGTGGCATTTACCAAAACATTCGTTTCTAGAAAAAGCGCTTGCCGAGGTGTGTACAACATATTTGTTCTTCCATTGTTAGTTGGTGCCATCTGTTTTAAAGCCGATTAAATTATAAATTTAATTCACGCTGAAGTATGACTATAGTTTCAAATAATATTTTGTGGTATATGTTCAGATACAATGTTGGTTTATATATAATACTGGGTTCTGCACATTACAGATAGTATTTACAATTTTTCCTTCGTCATTAGGTTTTGTGTGGCGAGGTGCTGAAAAAGTAGGTAACACTAACTTCGAAGCTGACAAATGATCAAATACAAGATAACAAATCACCGCCATAATAGTTTTGCCTGCTTAAAACGTTCAAATACTGATACAGGTGAGGTTATTGGAACAAACCAATGTGTATCTTATACGCAAGTTGCTGAAATATTCTTAAAAAAGGTATTTTATAATGAGACATTTCTTGTTTAGAAACAGCTTCACGACGAAAATTTTTATTTTGTTGATTTAAATTTTAAAATAGCGCTCTCAATTACTTTCGGAAACAATTGCTGTTTATTTTAATACCTAACAGAGTTTTAATTTCGGAATCACGATGCAATGAAGTGCTAGTAGCATATCGTACTGCACAGTTGAATGTCGTGGTGTTCCGACTTACCAAATGCTAAATACAAGTTACAAAAAACGAAACTCAAAAAGGAATTGGAACACAGTGAGTAAAGAGATTTGGGCGGCTCTTAACATCAAGATCTTGAGAGCCAATGAGGAGGAAGTGAGGTGAGTATGGAGCAGCACCGGAATGAAGGGGCGGGAAATCGGGAGATCGCCGAGAAAAACCGCCAACCAGTGGCATCGCCCGGCACGATTCCCACATGCAAAATTTAGGGAGCGACCCCGCAGGGAATCGAACCTGGTTCGCCTATGTGGGAGGCGAGTAGTCTGACTGCTATATCACCGCGGCCCCCATTTGAATACAGCCTTTGAATGCCTCGTGCTTTGAGTATGCACGCCAAGAATAAATATTTTATTTTGAGAAAAAAAGTATACTTGGATGATACAAAATCATTTCCTCAGGCTTTATGTTCCGTGAATGATTTTCTCAACGAAGAAGAGTATTTAATTCAAAGTTTATTATTTTGGACACGCGCCATTGCAGAGATATCACGTCACAGATGACACAGACGACGATATAAAAACATAAAGTGAAAACAAGCCAATATTATTTAACAAACGAAATGAGACAAAATCAACAAAAGATTTTACCAAACTAACAAACAACGAGGTCAGAAGAAAACAGATTACCGCCAAAAAAAACTATTGCTAATACAACGATGACAACATTGATTAAGTCTAAGAAAACCAACTGTGTACTTCTGTATGGTCAACGTTGCATTGTTCAGTCTTGTGAAAATTATTATATCGGTTGTTCTCCTTGTGTTTTCCTGAGTTATCTTGGCATTTATTGTTTTCTAATGACTTTATTGTCCGTTTAGATAATTGTTTTGTTTTCGTCTCATTTCGATCGTTGAATTTTAATTAAATTTGTTGTATGTTTTTCTATGAATTTTTATATCTTTTGACTGAATTAAATATTAGATTGTTTTAATAAACGCTTTCGTATAATCGTGTGAATTTTCTGTTACATAGTCATTCAATCGTATTATGTCTACGGTAATAATTTC
This sequence comes from Clitarchus hookeri, assembly GCA_002778355.1. Taxonomy (NCBI): domain Eukaryota; kingdom Metazoa; phylum Arthropoda; class Insecta; order Phasmatodea; family Phasmatidae; genus Clitarchus; species Clitarchus hookeri. The sequence goes on from NQII01000479.1 coordinate 459,484, forward strand.
GATTTAAATACTCAGATTTCCGCAACACACATCTTATAAGTGAACATAAGACACAAATCATAATAACATATAGAGCTGTATTTTTTGAAAGGAAATAATTTCTAAAGCTTTACAGACTTCGACAAATTTTGCTGGAGATTATTGTGAATTATTTGCATTTGAAGTCAACTTACCATTCAAAAGCTCATGGTTTCGACTACAAGGAGAGAAAGGCATGCATGTGCCACTTTAGGCATAAGTTTACTTTTAGGTAAGTTTATAACGAATTCTTTATCTACTAGAGCTTCCTTAATAGCCAACCGACAGCAGCGGTGCTTTATAAAAACAGCTATAAAAATAGCATCTTGTGATGCAAGTAATGAAATTATTTTTTAATAAATAGTCTGACAAGTGCCGGTTGCTACATCTGGGTCAATTGAATGTATGCTCATTTAAAGAGTGACTGAGTCCATATACACGAAAAAAAAGTACATTTAATAAACTTTTGTTCTAAGTTTAGACATGCTGGAATTTTTATCAAGCAATTAATGGAATGAAGAATTTCGTATAGCTTATACACAAATAATACACCAGTACATTGTTACAAACTTATACTGTATAAATGGTGTTTAGGTGAGTATTATGAAAGTACATTTCCACAATTCCTCTAAAAGTTTATTAGACTCGTCAGTTGGAAAAAAATGCATGAGAATTATCGTACTATATTATTTTGGTATGTAGGTAATAAAAAACTTATTTTTAATTTAATATGTTTATCTTTTGGCTATTTAATTTCTTTAATCATGCTCACAGTTAAAAACGCAAGTAAAAATTTATGCATATATATATTTTGGGTGTGAAATTACGGACGCACAACTTGAACCATATTTAAAATAACCTTCTTACTAAGTTATGTTAAAGCAGAAATGCACAAATTTAGATTCCGGCGCTACAGGGAGAGTCATTTATAAATAATTTTTTAAAAGTTCCATGAAGTGGCAGTCGAAAATAAGCAGTTTTTTTTGCAAGTCTCGGTATTCATGCGGAAACACATACACACGCAAGGTTAAAATATTAATATGTAAAATACTAATTAATAATTAATTTAAATATTAGGTTATAATTTAATTCCGAAAATGTAAAATTTCATTATTGTTTTGTAATTTCTCACTGTAATGAGGACCATCTCTTACTAAAAATAACACTTTGAAAATAAATTGTCTTAGAAATTTTTTAATTTTCTCTTTTTTTTTTGTGACCCACGGAATTTTTATATCGTCACCGAGTATTTATAGCAACATGTATAATTGTTATGTGTATTTCAGACATTTCAGTTACATTAATTTTTTACCAAATTAAATTTTGTTGTTAAATATTTCCTTGCGTAATTCAAAGTCATGGACGATTGTTTATTTAATTATTTATATACCGTAGTGACATTATTTACGTTCTACGTACAAAGAGTGCTACTGTTTGTAAATTTTTATGTGCATTATTTAGCATCACAAATTGGATCCTATTTACTGGAAGTACTGCAGCACTTCACTATTTCATTTGTTGCTCCTTTGCACATTACAGAGTGTTGTGGCTTTGTGTGACCATTTTCCCCTCTTAAAACTGACATAATACCTTTCTGCAAAATAAGTTCTAAATATTAAAATCACTTATAACTGCATGCCTTTTGGGCAAAAATTCGGCTTTAAAATAAATTATGATATTTAATTACTGTCACCTAACTGAGCTTTATTAATAACCGAAGGAAACATAATTCATGAATTTTTATTTCATAAAATATTTGCAGCAAATGCTTTATTATTATTATATAAGGTCCCCAAATTTTTTGATTTATTCTCTTTCAGTAAATTCACCAGTTTAACTTTAACTGACGGCACACTAATTAACAGTCTTCTAAACCAGCTGGGGAAAAACATATATAATGTAAAAAGTTTTTTAAAACCAGGTTATTTTTAATTGTACTAAATAGTTGAAAAGGCCTAAACGATGGCCTTAGAATAAGTCGTAATACTACTAATAAAAAAAAAAAGAAACAAATTGAGCCATTTATACTTATTTTATAATTATAAATTACCTTATAGACAAAGTTTTGTACAAAAGGTGATACACGTTAGGACACCAATAATGTAAGAGTCACAAGTACAAACATCAATTTATTTGATATAGCTGCCGCCTCTCGACAGTATAACTTATTATAAGGATATTTTAAGTACTGGAAGTACCAAACAAAGGAATCTCAGTTTCTATTCTTGGCACCGTAAAGTAACTGATTTTTACTTTCTGTCTTTAATCAATTTTGTTGTCATGAAAACCTCAGTCACAGTATATACGTTATTGTGACCGGTATCACTGGCATAATATTTAGGTCCTCATTTATATATATATTTTTTTGTCACTTAAATGCAAGCAGTCAAATTCCTCATGTTAAAGCCAGTCCTGAGATCTAACCATATAAACTGTCAAGATAAGAACACGCAGTTCAGCAAATATCTAGTGCAGTACTTTAATAATAAATATTAAAGTCTCACGCTTTTATATTTTAGTAATATGATGGAATTCTTATAAGGCAGTCATTCATGCATGTTCCAACATTATTTATACTTTTCAGTTAATTTTAATAAAAGCATTCTTAAAAACCTCATTTTTTTACAATATTCAATTTTATACTTTATAGTCTTTAAGAATAAAAAGTTGACAGCCAACATTTCCTCTCTTAATCACACCCCAGTCCCGCATGGCAAGGTGTCAACAAACACAGATTTTAAGCCTTTGGCCTTTAATACTATTAAGTGGGGAGAATCAGCATTTCCATTCTTACGAACATCCTATTCCCGCATATAGAGAGTGAGACAAAAATAGTGCCAGAAGGAAGAGATGTGGTATGAAAATATTGTATTGACAGGGGAGTAGTATGATTTGGTAGGTATAGAAGAAGGGTCCAGGGTTGGGAGTTGCAGAGGCACCTTGCCGCCATCTTGGATTTCGTCACCATTTTTGACTACGTCATCATCGTCATTTTGGATTGTCCCCATTTTGGACTATGTCATCACCGCCGTTTTGTATTACATCGCCATTTTGTATTACACAATCGCCACCATTTTGGATAACATCATAGCTGCAATTTTTTATTACGTCATCTCCGCCATCTTGTTTACACCATTATTTGTTTCCAACACCGTCTTGTTTCTGCCACTTTCTTGTATTACATCATCGCTGCCATCTTGCTTCCTGATTACTCACATTTCTTTCATGCTCTATCATTGCAGCTATGTGGTCTACTATTTACCCGGCTGTCTCAAACCACCATCTTAGATTTCATTTTGCTTAGTTACCTTTCTCTTATTCTCTATCGTTTGACCTTGATGTCTGCTATCTTGGATTTCTTTTTATAGTCATCTTCATTTCAACTCATGTTCTTTCATTTCCTTTTCACCTTAATTATATTTCTTTCATGCTCTATAATTTCACCTTGTTTCTCAATAACTAATTCTGTCGCCTGCTCCACCCCTACGACATTACCATCTATTTATTTCTAGAACAATCCAGGTATTACCGGCATGATCTGTTGTTCCTTTTCACCTTAGTCACCTTCCTTCCGTGCTCTATAATTTCACATTGTTTCTCAATTACTTATCCTGTCACCTGTTCCACCCCTATGACATCGCCATCTATTAATTTCTAGAATTTTCCAGGTATTACATTAATGCTCCTTCATTCCTTTTTATCTTAGTTTCCTTTGCTCAACCCTGCCATTTTGGCATCATGCTCTGTCATTCCACATCGATTTAGTAGCCTGCTGATTACCCTCGAACTACCATCTTGAATTTCATTTTACTTAGTCACCTTCATTCTACTCATCAAACCAACCATCCCATAACCCAACCTCACTTGACACAAATGGCGAGACAGTTACTTCGTATTGACGTACCCAATCGCTGACTGGCACCTACTTACTGCTCAAGATTCCCACTGCGGGCTGGAGAGTAAGTTACCAGGCGCTGATTGGCGGATAGCGTTCCGCCATGTTGCCACTCCTGAAGAACGTTTATTTTTTACCACTTTTGTGGCACTCATCTAGGAACTCTGTTACATTTATTGTGTATGTGTTTGTGTATGTCTCATTAAAGACTGTTGGATGTAATGCATATTTAAGAAAAAGTTATAATAAATTAAAGAGAAAAACAACATATAAAAAAAAAATTATTTACCCACTTTTACAAGGTTAATATGAAAAAAAATCATTATATTCTCTTTACTTGAGATTATTCTATAATCTGCTTATATGTAGTTCAAGATGGTCTAAGCTAGCATGTATTCAACCAGAACCCTTGGTCATGTAGTCTTCTCCTTCACAACAAAGTTCTTCTTTCAAGGTCTCTACAGCCTCTGGAATGCCATCAACATTGTACAATGCTTTATTCGCAGTCTTAAATGCTCGCCGGCTGATTACTTCATTCAAAGGTTATGGCTTTTTGTAGGTACACACCTGCGAAAAATTATAATTTATTAGACCTTCTTCAAATAATTCTGTTAGTTGATTGAATATCCTTTGCTTAATGCGGTCAAGGTATGTGCATATGTCTTTCGTATCAACAAAGAGGTTTCCAATCACATAATCTTTTAAAGTATCCTTGAATGCCGATTGTTTCAAGTAGAATCCATTCTATGTGTTTTCACCAACTACTAGTACAGGCTGGTTCTTAGCTGCAGAAAATCTTCCTTAATAATTATTCTTATGTATTTTCAGCTTATCGTCACATTTGAACACATGCTTGCACTTGATGCATAGCCGCATAGCACAGGAAGGTCCCTTCACACATGAACCACCAAGGCGAACCGGGATCAATCCCTCGCTGGGTAATCGCCTTCCCTTCGCACAAGTAGTTTTTTCATGTCTCCTTGCACCTTGGCTGTAGGCAAATATATAGCCACAGTTACAACAATGGAGCCATGACGAAGCCATCGATGGCAACACTGCTGTAGGTGCACTATCTGAAGAAGTCGATGGCTCTATCGGTGTCACGTCTCAAGAAGAAGATTATGCCTGAAGATGTCGATGGTGGTGGTGGTGCTGCTGCTGCTGTAGATGCCCCATCTGGAGAACTCGATAATGATGGGCCAACATCAGATGATGGCACTGTTGCTGGACTGACAACATTTGTCTCCATAATATATTCCATTTGCTTTGATGAGCTGAGGCGGAGTGACTTTCACTATTACCACTTTAAAATTAACCTTCCTAACCGGAACCCAGCTGCCTATATACACTCACACAGGTACCGTACTAGCCACTGTAACTCATGCATGCCATCTGTTCTACCAACTAACACCAGATGAAATATTCTCAGCATCCATACCACTTACTACAACTCAAGTATACCTCGACCATTCAATCCTCACTAACATTAAAAAAGGTTCACTTACTGCTCATACTTTCCTTTCTACTGGTCAACACGACTAAAATATATTAGTCACCATATCACCCGGAGCTTCGGTGGCTGAGCAGTTAACGTGCTCGCCTCCCATAAAGGCGAACCTTGTTCAATCCACATATGGGTCACCGGATTTTGGCAAACAGGAATCGTGCTGGACGATGCCATTGGTCAGCGAGTTATCTCGGGGATCTCCCGTTTCCCACGCCCTTTCATACCTGCGCCACTCCATTTTCACCTCAATCATACTCATTGGCTCTCACCTCGCTGTTAAGAGCCACCCAAATCTATTCACTCACTCACCATGTCACCCCATAATACTAAAAAATTGACAAGCCATACCAATCAAACATGCAGTTCATAACATACAAGGCCGTTTCAAACACCACAACACAATCAACGTTTTCCCATACCATCCAACATAGCGACTGACACCACCCAAATACACTGACCGCCCATATCAACAATTTTAACTCAAACATGCCAGACCATACTAATACACTGATACCTGCCAAATGCTGAAGTTTGGAAGTAGGTATTGATTCTGCTCTGCGGCGTGAGGCACCAGCACTTGATGCTAGCCCTCAGTGATAGGGCGTACAAATACGTCGACAACATACACTTTATACGGGTGTTCGAATAATCGAGTTTTATTGTGGCTTGGACAGGTTAACTGGTACATGAACTCACGAGACAAAACTCTCCTCCCCTTTCCTTATGTAGGCTACGTATGGTTTGACGCCGCGACTGGCGTCGTTGGGGGGGGGGG
>NQII01000479.1:470570-509780 GCA_002778355.1 Clitarchus hookeri
GGGGGGGGGGGGTGTTCGTCCAGCAGCCTGCTGATTATCAACGTGAGGCCTGCTACACACGGTGGACCTCGGCGCCCAGATAAAGCCGAAATCTGCGCCCTTTCATGCCCGAGGTGGATCCTCGGTGGGCGTGAAATTCTGAAGAGGCGATTGGTCCTAACGCGCGTATGAAAAGACTATCAGACTGGTTGGAAATTGCTTGGGCCTACATTAGACGTCATAGAGAGTTTGAAATACGTTTTGAAGTAGTTTCATTCCTTGAGAAGCAAGTGCCGTACTTCCACTGAACATTCGTTGGGGAAATGAAGCTACGCGTATTTCTATTTATTTTACTGAAGAGAAAACATGAAAATTAAAATGAATAATTTTAAATTTACAGTACTATATACGTCATCAAACACTTATTATTCAGAGAAAAAAAATAACATCTACCTTTGTTATCAACATCACTTGAGTTCGATTACTTTAAAAAATGTGCAAGTAACTTTTTAAATGATTATTTATTTATCCCTGTTGCAGGCTAGGTGCCCTAATTAGCAATGTCAGTTTGATATATTTAAAAAAATTGAGGTTTGTAGGGTTACAACATATTAACATAGTAAATGAATGAGTACTCAATAAGTAGTTAAGTGTAAACAAGTTATATTTCTGTTTTTTTTAATTTTAATTTTATGGTTACGTATTTAAATATGTATAAATATTTTAAGATTATTTTAGTCTAATTTTATAAACGTAAATCCACATTCCTTTATTAGTTAACTGTATGATATCCCTATTTCTATCGATAATAAAAAGAGAATGTTATCTCTTTAATAGGAAATTATTAACCTACTACTAACTGAAGAGTATTTTTGATTTGTTTGTTTGTTCACGATTTATTAATTATTAATTATATGTGTCCTAGCTATGTTCGGGAACATCTTATACGATGCTATAATAACCTTAACTTGAATCCAAACAACACACAGACTCAATTATTCACACCCAGCACATTGTGGTTTGAAAGTGGCTTGTGGACAAGGCACAGAATTCGCAGTTAACGAAAATAATTTCATTTTACAAAGTTTAAAATATTTATAACATAAAGTGAATTTTCTTTCATTATGTTTTTATTATAAGCAAAATTAATTTGTTTTATTAATTTTTGCAGACGGCAGTATAAGAAGCCTTGCCATTCGTTCTGAGAAGCACAATCGTTGGGAAGCTATGGGTTAAAGTCTCGCCGACAGCAAGGTCATTAGAGACTTCTCANGTCTCGCCGACAGCAAGGTCATTAGAGACTTCTCAGAGAAGCAGGGACGAGAAAGTAAGGGGTGGCATGAATTAATGAACCGTCCGTTTGTTCGCTTGGAGTGATATTGGAAAACTATGGAACACCGAAATCAGGATGGCTGTGACCGCGAATCGAACCCGTATACTCCAGAATACGAGCAGGAAGGTTTACCACTGCGCTACCTCACCCGATGCACAATCATTGTGGCATAGCGTTCTTGCTTAAGCCAATTTTGAAGTGTTCAGTGATGAATCACACGCTTCCAGAGATAATAATTCTCAACTGCACTGCAGATAAACTAATGTTCCAAGACCTTGAATACATCTTCAAATCACAAGCATGGTAATGACTTATACATTGCACTAGTCATTCCCTACACCACGAGTTGAAGTATTAGTATTAGTTCTGTAATGTATTAGTACGTATTAGTACAGCAACGTTCGAGATAATTATGTGNACGAGTTGAAGTATTAGTATTAGTTCTGTAATGTATTAGTACGTATTAGTACAGCAACGTTCGAGATAATTATGTTTATAAAATCAGACTTTTTAAAACATCTAAAATATGTTTCCTGTAAAAGTATTGCTTTGTTTTTATGAATCTGTCTGNACGAGTTGAAGTATTAGTATTAGTTCTGTAATGTATTAGTACGTATTAGTACAGCAACGTTCGAGATAATTATGTGTATAAAATCAGACTTTTTAAAACATCTAAAATATGTTTCCTGTAAAAGTATTGCTTTGTTCTTATGAATCTGTCTGNTATAAAATCAGACTTTTTAAAACATCTAAAATATGTTTCCTGTAAAAGTATTGCTTTGTTCTTATGAATCTGTCTGATGTAACATAATTTTCAAGGTAACCGTAGCACATAAATTCATAGCTTACCTGGATTCAAACCCAGGATCTTATGTTCTCATATTCTGTGACACGTTGTCTTCGTAGATCTGTGTTAATTTTAATCTCAAGTAGAAAATATCCTAAAACTGTATTAAATAAACCTGCTGTATAAAAATATTCGATACCTAATGTTTTTTATGTATATTTATTATGTAATTTTTGTGAAATTTACTATTCTTTTACCATTTACATTTTGATATTGTTCAGGGCAGTTGCATTTCTAGTAATTTATATATCACACACAGCCCCAAGTCATAAAGACGCGATATTAAACTGGAATACCAAACCCTGCTAAAGCTGAAATACATAATTTTCCACATGCTCCGTTTGAATAATTTTATTACTTTTTAGATTTATGGGCACTTTAATATATTTTATAGTGTATGTTGCAGTCTCTCCTCTTATTTCCGCGATATATTCACGGCCATATCTTTCTGTTTAAAAGCTGCATCAATTTGTCTTCAGATTAAAACTATTATTCACGCCCTAATAATTCCTCTGGTGGTTTCCTTCAGCGGTTGGACACCAGAATACTCAAATGGTAGTTCGCCAGCGTTGAAATTGTGCATTCACTTAACGTTGACAAATCTGTACGTACTAATGAGCTCAGATGCTGCTCCTGTCTCAACGTAAAAACCACGTTGTTGGAAACAGCAGTGAAGCGTGTTTACAAGGCAAGTAACCTAAAGTGAAGATTAATGTTTAACATAAATCATAAAAACGTTGTTACTTCCATTTTGTAGGTTTGTTTTATTTTATCTATAAGCTATGTTATGTTTGTAAAATAGGAATCGTGCTTGTATTAATAATTGCTATTCTAGGCCATTTTTGACGCAATAATCATTTTATTATAATTGTAGGTGTACAAGATGCTCTGATAATATATTATTGTCATATTGAAGAACGCAACGAATCAATGATACTTCTCTTCTCTAAATTCCTTTAATATGTTCGGGAGTAAGCCATGTGTTTTATGCTACTGAAACTAGTGAACATTTCACAAAATATGGCCTATAAGTAACAATTACGAAGAGCATGGTGGAAAAACTTTTCTTAAGGAAGAATAAATGCCGTGGAGTTGAAAATATTAGTTATATCTTTAACAATTAAATATATTGTTTTATAATTCATTTACGGGAAATTCGAAAAATGCTATAGTTGATTACAACGAACGATTATAAGATAGTTGTAAACAAATTCAAAATTAAATTGGTTCTCTATTAATAAAGATGTTGCTATTGAACACAAATATTGTTTTGCTCTCGTACATTAACAAGAGAACCAACAGCACCGTTAAAGAAAAAAAAACTAGACNTTGAACACAAATATTGTTTTGCTCTCGTACATTAACAAGAGAACCAACAGCACCGTTAAAGAAAAAAAAACTAGACACTTGATTGTCAAGGCCAACAACAGGGCAAATTACAGTCTAACAAAAAAGTGCAATTTTACATGTACATTTTTCTGGTACATTTGCGCTGATGGTGCTGTAAAATAAAATAATAAAATGTACATTTTATGTATTCACACAAATGTACTGAACATTACCAAAAGGTAAAAAAATATGTGATTTAAAAAACATGAACATTCAAATAAAATTTCGATTTTTTTCGTGTTTAACTATACATTTCAATGCTTATGTGGAAACAAGCCACCATTATGTATTTTTAAACAACGAATAGGTTAATTTACTACAATGTTGCGTCTTTACAAATACACATTTAGGTTGGTAAATTCGCACTGGCTGTTGTGTAACATGAACATTCATGTTTATTGCAGGTACTTTTACACAAATGTACTACAAATACAAAACGGTAAATAATTTACAATTAAAAAACTATAATATTGGCATAAAATAACCATTTTCTATATTAAAATTACACATTTAAATGTTTGTGTGAAAATAAGCCGCAATAACGTATTTTTACACAACAAATAATTTGTTGTACTATGTCGCTGCATTTGTACAGATATACATTGATTTCNCGCAATAACGTATTTTTACACAACAAATAATTTGTTGTACTATGTCGCTGCATTTGTACAGATATACATTGATTTCGATAAATTCGCACTGACTGTGGTGTAACTTGAAAATACATGCATGTACATGGCAAGTACTTTTAAAAGTATTAACTGAGGATTTTAAAATGTTAATCAATTAACGATTTTGTAAAAAACTCGAACGTTCAGATAAAATGACAATTTTGATATTGTAAAACTACACATTTCAATGTTCGTGTGGAAACATGCCGCAATTGTGTATTTTTACGCAATAAATAAGTAATTATGCTATGACTTTGCGTTTGTACAAATATGAACTGATTTTGGTAAATTCGCACTGACTGTGGTGTAACATGAAAATAGCCTACACGTACATTATACGAACTTTTACACAAATGTACTGAGGATTAGTAAAATGTAAACTTATAACAATTTAAAAAACTTGAACATTCCGATTTAACTACAATTTTTTAAGTGTCGAACTACATAGTTCCACTNACTTATAACAATTTAAAAAACTTGAACATTCCGATTTAACTACAATTTTTTAAGTGTCGAACTACATAGTTCCACGTTTTTGTATAAATAAGCCTCGGTTATGTATTTTTACAAAACAAATTCGTTATTTTACTGTCATGTTGCGTTTTTTCCAAATACACGCTACTTTTGGTAAGTTTGCACTAACTGTGGCGTAACACGAAAATTCATGTACAGTAAGTACATTGTGTTACTTTTACACAAATGTACTGAGGATTACCGTAAGATAAGCAATAACCAATTTTATAAACTTAAACATTCTGAATAAATTACAGTTTTATAAGTGTATATCGACACATTTCAATGTTTGTCTAAAAGCATACCACCTACTTTTAGACAACAAGTTGTAATGTTAAAACCATGTTGTGTTTTTACAAATGTACATGTTTTTGATAAATTTACTCTATTGGTGGTGTTTCACAAACAAAAAAAATGTGCACATTATACGTAATTTTACACAAATGTATTGAGGATAACATAAAAGTAAATAATTCCCATTAAAACTTGAAAATTCTTATTATATTACATAGGCCTAATTAGGTGAGTGGTACTCTACACATTTTATTTTATGTAAATAAACATGCCTTGGCTAGGTATATCAACACTACAAGAAGACATTTTACAATTATATTGCTTTGTACAAATTCAATTATCTATTCTGACGAATTTGGACCTACAGTAGTGTAACAAAGAATAACAAATACATGATGCGTGATTTCTCATATGACATTAATGGCATAAAGTAAAAAATTAACCACTAAAATTCTTGTACATTCTGATATAATTGTGCATTTTACACTAAAAGAAGTAATTTTAGTACCAAAATGTTTTTGTATAAATGCAATTTCTGTGTGGTATACTTTACAGTTAACAGCGGCATTACATGAAAACTAATAGCACTTTAGGATAATTTATCACAGTTGTCTTGAGAATGGCATTAAAAAATCAAAACTGATGGCTGTTGAAAAAAAAACAACTGAATATCAGAAAAAGTGCTATATTTTTCGTAAAACCAATAAATATTTACTAGAAATTGAGATAAAGATGGTAGCCATAGAATTGCAACTGTTAGTGCAAAAACACTCCAAAATGAAATTGTGGCTTTTCGTGTAAGCATACGCTAAGCATAAAATATGTGATTTTATAACTGTCGTTTAAACTATTAATATCATCAGCTACACTTTATTTAAAACATATTTCATCTAAGAGGGATAGCGTGATGTTAAATGCTATTTGTTTGTGGTTTGAAAATGGATACGAGTATGCCTTTTTTGTAGTGTGGGGGGTATGCAATGGCGTTTTTACTACACTTCTGATACCGAATCAACTGTTGTAGCCTACACTTATTCTCTAACCACTGGCGATGAGTTTTCCAAAGTGCTGATGCAAAGAAATAATATATGTACAATTTCGATTTGTTATTAGTTTTTGTTTTCAGTTAATCTTATAGGCAGCCAAAAAGAAATCTATTTTTACTTCAGGAAACGGAATAAGAAACTGTCTGCGTTGTGTATGACCGAAGTTGGAGGACGCGGAATTGTGCCATCATGGAAATGTATCATTTTCACTTTTTTACGCTATACGCCAAACACGGAAATGTATTATCTCTGGTTATGACACAATTTAGATTGGTCTTAACCAGAGAGCGAGATTTGTGTAATCGGAAATGTATCATCTCCAGTCTGTTAACTTATAACACCAGAAATTTTACATCTCCGAATTTCAAGTCTAAAAGCTTAATTGGAAATGTATCATCTCCTGTGATGATACATTTCCGGTTGCTCTTAACTAGAGAGCCGGAAATGTATCATCTCAGATGTGGTATAGCTCAGACAGGGTTGATTTTCCTATTACAGTGTTGATAAGTTTCCGGCAGACTCAATATAGCAGCGGGAAGACTAAATGTTCAATGTGAATTACAATGTAAATATTGCCTTAATTAATCAACCTAATAAAATACTGTACATATATTTGAAGTGTATTTTAAAAANCAGCGGGAAGACTAAATGTTCAATGTGAATTACAATGTAAATATTGCCTTAATTAATCAACCTAATAAAATACTTTACATATATTTGAGGTGTATTTTAAAAAGTTGATTAATTTTGAATTTTTTAAGTATTAGAGTTAGTTAAATGGGGCCAACCAATTTTTAAGCGCAGTTTTTGCTTGAACAAAATATCTTCTGCACGACGCTAAACAGNAAATTGATTAATTTTGAATTTTTTAAGTATTAGAGTTAGTTAAATGGGGCCAACCAATTTTTAAGCGCAGTTTTTGTTTGAACAAAATATCTTCTGCACGACGCTAAACAGTTTGCGTTTCAATAAATTTTAGTTTATGTGTCAAGCAAGTATTTCGGGGTTTATTCTATGATCATTGGAAAGCAAAGAATATTTCTACAAGGTAGATTTATAGCGTATTTTTGACATAACTTAGTTTGTTTTATAATATAAAGGAAGTGTTTTGCTGGTAAAATTGATATTGGCAGATCGAAATGCTTGACAATAGGTATGTGTATAAAAACTAAGCTTCGCAATAATGTATTCAAGAATTAATTTTAAATATATCAGCATAATATGTAGTTATTTTTATTGTGTTAGAAATTTTATATTATTTTATTATTAATATGCTTACACATGTGCTTCAGATGACTACAAATTATTATATTATTTTCTGGATTGTCGTAGAGGTAAACCCAAACAGTAGATTCGTTTTTGTGTTTTTTACCTACAGAAAATAAATACTTATTATTTGCACACTTCTCTTGCTATTTGTGTAATTGTGTCACAATTAATTTTTCCTAGTTTTCATCTAATATGGCATTGAATATTTCTTGACCTACATTTACTTCCGTGACATCTAAATACACAAATATATATTTATTTCCATTGTGAGAAGTGTAATGTATGTCAGGAAAAGAGTAGAATAAAATATTTTTTGAATAAAATATATACATAACAAAATGGCTTGGAGTATGACATTACCATAAGAGCGTCCTGTTAAGCGGCGGGGAAGCAGTATCTTAAAATTTTAAGAATACATTTTCTCTGCAAATAGCATTTCCTAAAATAAAGCTGATTTCCAGATACAAAATTAGTCGCGCATAAATACAACCTCGCCGATTTTACCAGCCCTCGTTAATATATCCGGCTAAATTAATTATACATAATTACAAGGTGAGTAATATATTAAATATAGATTTATAGTACAAGCAAAGATTTTTTTAAATCACAGTATTTGAGACAATCTATGATTCTGGATGAACGGCAAGATGTCCGCTGGACGAACTACCAAATTAAAAATATGTTAATTACGATTAGTGTTAGCATAGCAAACACGGATAAATCATAATTATTGAGCAGCATGTGCAGAAAGTAAATTTCCGATAGTAATATCACTAAGAGTGCTATTAACACACTTAACCAATTAAACGCACTTAACCAATACCCGAGAAAATAAAATTAATTTCTTCTGAGCTATCCGTGCATAAATTGTTAGTGAGTAAAGGCATTGTACTGACATTTTCAGGAGCTGTCAATGAAATAGTAACAAGGAAAATACAGAGTCTGTCGAGTTAGATGACATAATATGCACTGGCGACTTTAATGCTAATATGCTTAAGTTGAATTATGGGACCAGTTTTTAAACGTCATTTTAAATTATCACTTCACTGTGTCATATCAGTGGCCTTTGTAACAGGTTTTTCCAACGAATGACAATTTTTTAATTGATTGCATGCTGTTTGAAACAGGGGCTGTTTAAGATACCGAAACATACCCCACAAAGGTTTTCGGCATAACTCGTAAATCTGAGAAACACTTTGTTTACCGGCAGTCCTTCGCTCTTTATGATAACCATGAATTAGTTTTATCTACTACCTGTTGTTTCTGTACGTGCAGACACTCCCGGGGTGTACCGTGCCTTAACAAGTGGCAGAAATCGATTTAAATGGTTTAAAAACAACCATTTTCATTCCTCCTATAAGCAAATGCACAAGAAACCTTCAAAAAGGAAATTGTGTTCATTGCAATCATGTGGGGTGTCTTTACTCTAAATGTCACTGTATACAATACAAATACAAAAATATACGTTTGGTTGCCATATTTCAAATAGTGGTTAAAGTTTTTTTCCCAGTTGTTGGGAACATTTGAGTAGGATTGTGAATACATCAGAAGTTATTTACACAAAATAATGGCGTTTTATAAAATTCTACAAAAATTTAAATTTTATTATTGGGTGTGAGTTTTAGTTTATTTTCGTATACACGCATTATAAGCCGCCATAAAATTCTGTTGGATACTACTAACGACAAGGAATATTATAAATTAAATTTCAATTTTATGAATGAATAATTAAAGGTACAAACAATTCAAATAGCGTGCTAAACGTAACGCGATTATTAGTTAGTTTTTAATTCATGCTCGAGAAAGTACACTGAAGAGCCACAAAAACTGATACACCTACCTAATATCGTGTAGCCCCCCACCCCCCGAGCACGCAGGAGTGCTGCAAGACGAGGTGGCATGGACTCGACTAATGTCTGTTGTCTGAAGGTGTGCAGGAAGCAATTCACTCCATCAATCCCGCAGGGCACTCCACAAATCCAATCTGCGCCAATTTGAGAAAGGGTTGCACGTCTGTCACGTTTAATGATTCTCGTCAGTCGTCGTTTGTCCCGTTCTTTCACGATCTTTTTCCGGCCGCAGCGATGTTAAAGATGTGATGTGTTACCGGATTCCCGATATTCACGGCACACTCGTGAAATGGTCGTACGCGAACATCCAAATGTTATCTCTACCTCGGAGATACTATGTCCCATCTCTCGTGCGCCGACTATAACACCACGTTCAAGCTCACCTAAATCTTGATAACATGCCATTGTATCAGCAGCAACCGATCTAGCTGCCGACCGCATCGCGTTACTCTGATTGGTTCCATACCTCTATTATTTGCATACGCACGCCTATACCAGTTTTTTGGCTCTTCAGTGTAATTAGAGCATTGTATCATATGTAAGNCCGACCGCATCGCGTTACTCTGATTGGTTCCATACCTCTATTATTTGCATACGCACGCCTATACCAGTTTTTTGGCCCTTCAGTGTAATTAGAGCATTGTATCATATGTACGTAGCTGAAATTAAAAACAAAACCTTACTGATTTTTCATGTTATCATATTGAAATTACTGCGTCAATAAAATATTGTATTAAATAGTAACTTATATATTATATGTGCACTTTTTACTGAAATTATCGGTAAATGTCATGCCAGAACTGGCTCCTGCGTAATATTATGTTGTGTAAAGGCTTGTATTTTCTATCTCAGAAAGTCGATTTTTTTTAACGTGATAAAGTGGCAAATTTGTAATAAATGCTGACCTATTAATTTTTTTATACTCAATGCTTGTAAATTATTATTCTCGTTTCAAGATAAGCTATTTTCGTAATATTATTTACAAATATTTAGCTTACTGGATGTTTTACACAAGTTCTTCATTTGAAAGAGATTATTTTCGTGGAAATTTTTATGCGAGTACTGACCCCACATAATATTTAATTTTTTAGGTTGGTTTTGTTTGCTTTAAAAATTTAAAGAAGTACAGAGGTTGAGATTTAATCAAGAGTTCCTGGTATGAGTGTTTTTAAATGTCGAGTCGACTTCCCTAGCAATTTCATCATCGGGAAGACTCGTTTTAAATAATTTTGTTTTAAACTAAGATGTTATACTGATAAAACAGCTGTAACGCAGTCAACACAGGACTTCCAATGACGTGTTACGGGAGCTTCTTTGTTCATTATGCAGCCTACTTTGTTGCCGCCCCGGTGCTCGTCACGTGGTTGGGCGGTGAGGCCTGGCAACTGAGATCTACTGTAAGGCGGTTACGAATCGTGGCTACGTACATTTGGACGCCGCCTAGCGTATACCGGCCAGGACGGTGGAGAATGGTAGACGTCAGGGCGGACAGTAATGGCGGTTCCCCTGAGAAGTAAACATAGTTATACGAGAGGCACGGCAATGGAGGACCTGTTGCTGGTTTCTTCGTCTCGTCGGCTACGAGGCAGGCCACTGTCCCTGGGGTCGTGAAGAGGCTGACCTAGCAGAGCGTTACGTGCATGTAGTGACACAGTATCGTGGAACACGGACTAATTGCAGGCGACCACACAGTATACACTAACATACACGCAAGTAGAGTAGCAAAACACATGACACCATGAGCCAATGTTTGGATGCGTGTTTGGTTAGGTAATATTATAAATTAATAAGAAATTGTGCAGACACTAATTGTTCGCAATAGTGCGAGAGGTAAACAGAGTTTCGGGTGTTCTTCCGGTTGACGAGACACGTAATAACAACGGAGTCTGCTAGTCTATAAATGTAAAGTTGACGCTTCAGTTACACGATTTGTAAGAGGGGAAAATTATTACGAGGAGGCCCACGCGGATGGCTAAAGAACGGAAAAGGTTTCCGAGACGTTACGAAAAGCATTAAGACGAAATCAGTTATTAACAAGTTCGTAGGTCATCCGCGGGTCGCGACACGACCACATCCTCTCTGCCAGCTCAGGAAGAACTGGGGAGAGAAAGTTTATCCGCGCGCTGCTAGTGCACGCAGCCAAAGAAAAAAAAAATGCTCGATAGTAAACACATAATAATATAACGATGGAAATACATACAAAACAAAAACCATATTTAATACCATCAAAACACAGCTTTTCGTTGACAAAATATAAGTATTTCTTATTTTACGTATTTTCCACGAAACATTTAGTTGTGACACGTAGGCGAGAACTGTATTGAAAAACATTCGTTAAAAAATGCTGAAATTTTCTGTGAATTAATGTGATTTAAAAAAAAGAAGAAATCATTTGTTATTTAAATATATACATTTGCTACGTCTGTGCAGTCCTGACTTCACAGGCTGGGCCACCGGCCTGCGTGCAACGTCAACGATTAGACTTTCATTAAAATTTAAAACTATTTGTTTTAAAGTTGTATTATTCTTCCCCCAATAAGCATGGATTTTACGTTAATCAGAACAGAGTTTGATTTTTGTCAGTTCCATTAATTTGCAACCACGTGGGAAGCACGTCCTAACACTTCAAAGTTTAATAACTGTGTTGTTATTGGCTAAAAATTAAAACGACCAATGTATGGCGCGAATTGGATTTTTCTCAACTAACTTTCAAGCAATCACGAATTGTGAAACACTTAAGTTAAAGCCCAAGGACTGTAAACTTGTTTAGTCGCTGAACTGACTTCAGAGGGGTTTCCCGCTCGGCCTCCAGAGCGTGCCCGCCTGAGCGCGGGGAAGGTCGGCGAACCGCTCGTGAGTCCGTGTGTTTGGATTGGACTCAGAATCCGGGGAGAAGGTACGGTGTTAACTTAAGTACTTAAGAACTTCAAAATACTATTATTTCTGAATGGTATTTTTAAAAAATTGCATCAAAATTCTTATAAAACCGGTTAATGACACTTCATTAGAATATTCTGCAACTAGTTTGTTATTTTAATTTATTCTCGTTTGCTCGCTGTTAACTTGCCTTCAAATGTAGACAAAACCAATAACATTCTGCTCACACCTACCATCTAATTTAAAGAGCTAAACTAGTTAATTAGATAATCTTATCCTCCCGGTGAGAGCAATAAAAAAATAATTTAAAATCTTAGACTATATTTTGTTGTCATTCGTTTGCGTTTAGAGTACCAGTGGTGAATCTAGTTAAGAACTAAAAAACGGGAACTCTTGTGTTCATAAAAGTCAAAATTAACTTTATTATATGTTTAAGGTTTAGCAGACAGCAAATTCCACGTGTTTCGAACAAATAACTAGCAAGTAATTTAAATAATTCTGCTCAAGAGATTAATACACTAAAGAGCCAAAAAAACTGGTACAGCTGCCTAATATGGTGTAGCCTCCTCCCCTCCCCCGAGCGCGCAGAAGGGCCGCAAGACGACGTGGCATGGACTCGACTAATATCTGAAGGCATGCAGGAGGCAATTCACACCATGAATCCTGCAGGGCAGTCCACAAATCCAATCTGCGCCAATTTGAGAAAGGGTTGCACGTCTGTTACGTTTAATGATTCTCGTCAGTCGTCGTTTGTCCCGTTCTTTCACGATCTTTTTCCGGTGGCAGCAATGTCGAAGATTGGATATTTTACCAGATTCCCGATATTAATGGTACACTTGTGAAATGGTCGTACGCGAACATCCAAATGTTATCGTACCTCGGAGATGCTATGACCCATATCTCGTGCGCCGACTATAACACCACGTTCAANTTTCTTATTTTACGTATTTTCCACGAAACATTTAGTTGTGACACGTAGGCGAGAACTGTATTGAAAAACATTCGTAAAAAAATGCTGAAATTTTCTGTGAATTATTGTGATTTAAAAAAAAGAAGAAATCATTTGTTATTTAAATATATACATTTGCTACGTCTGTGCAGTCCTGACTTCACAGGCTGGGCCACCGGCCTGCGTGCAACGTCAACGATTAGACTTTCATTAAAATTTAAAACTATTTGTTCTAAAGTTGTATTATTCTTCCCCCAATAAGCATGGATTTTACGTTAATCAGAACAGAGTTTGATTTTTGTCAGTTCTATTAATTTGCAACCACGTGGGAAGCACGTCCTAACACTTCAAAGTTTAATAACTGTGTTGTTATTGGCTAAAAATTAAAACGACCAATGTATGGCGCGAATTGGATTTTTCTCAACTAACTTTCAAGCAATCACGAATTGTGAAACACTTAAGTTAAAGCCCAAGGACTGTAAACTTGTTTAGTCGCTGAACTGACTTCAGAGGGGTTTCCCGCTCGGCCTCCAGAGCGTGCCCGCCTGAGCGCGGGGAAGGTCGGCGAACCGCTCGTGAGTCCGTGTGTTTGGATTGGACTCAGAATCCGGGGAGAAGGTACGGTGTTAACTTAAGTACTTAAGAACTTCAAAATACTATTATTTCTGAATGGTCTTTTTAAAAAATTGCATCAAAATTCTTATTANGAACTTCAAAATACTATTATTTCTGAATGGTCTTTTTAAAAAATTGCATCAAAATTCTTATTAAACCGGTTAATGACACTTCATTAGAATATTCTGCAACTAGTTTGTTATTTTAATTTATTCTCGTTTGCTCGCTGTTAACTTGCCTTCGAATGTAGACAAAACCAATAACATTCTGCTCACACCTACCATCTAATTTAAAGAGCTAAACTAGTTAATTAGATCATCTTATCCTCCCGGTGAGAGCAATAAAAAAATAATTTAAAATCTTAGACTATATTTTGTTGTCATTCGTTTGCGTTTAGAGTACCAGTGGTGAATCTAGTTAAGAACAAAAAAACGGGAACTCTTGTGTTCATAAAAGTCAAAATTAACTTTATTAATTGTTTAAGGTTTAGCAGACAGCAAATTCCACGTGTTTCGAACAAATAACTAGCAAGTAATTTAAATAATTCTGCTCAAGAGATTAAAACACTAGAGAGCCAAAAAAACTGGTACAGCTGCCTAATATCGTGTAGCCTCCTCCCNAAGAGCCAAAAAAACTGGTACAGCTGCCTAATATGGTGTAGCCTCCTCCCCTCCCCCGAGCGCGCAGAAGGGCCGCAAGACGACGTGGCATGGACTCGACTAATGTCTGAAGGCATGCAGGAGGCAATTCACACCATGAATCCTGCAGGGCAGCCCACAAATCCAATCTGCGCCAATTCGAGAAAGGGTTGCACGTCTGTTACGTTTAATGATTCTCGTCAGTCGTCGTTTGTCCCGTTCTTTCACGATCTTTTTTCGGTGGCAGCAATGTCGAAGATTGGATATTTTACCAGATTCCCGATATTCATGGTACACTTGTGAAATGGTCGTACCCGAACATCCAAATGTTATCGTACCTCGGAGATGCTATGACCCATATCTCGTGCGCCGACTATAATACCACGTTCAAACTCTCTTAAATCTTTATAACCTGCCATTGTAGCAGCAGTAGCCGATCTAGCTGCTGACCGCATCGCGTTATTCTGATTGGTTCCATACCTCTGTTATTTGCATACGCACGCCTATACCAGTTTTTTTGGCTCTTCAGTGTAAATACAGTCTAAATTATTATAAAATATGTACAAAGAACAGTGTTTCAATGTATTAACATCGACAACGTATATGTTCCAACTTCCATATGCAGAAAATCTCAAATATACTACTTTCTGGAAACTGCAAAAACAGGCGTACTTAATACAACATCCCTGAACATATGAATAGTTGTAAATTAAATGCACAGGTTGCTCGGAACCTCATCCGAGGTTCCTCCATTCCTAACGGAAATTTAGGCAGAATTTCAGGTAAATCCACATCCAGCCTAACTCTTGTTGTAAGGGAGATAATGAACTTTGAAAGTCGGGTTCTGAAAATGTATTTTCTTAAAATAAGTAAAACTTCAAAAAAATTAACTATAATTCTGAGGATGGCATTTAATGTTAAAGAGCTCAATCAGACGCCATGAATACTTCGTGAGTGATGGCAAAATTGTGTGCTGGAAGAGGGTGACTTAGTCAGCACTATTATTTTCATACACGTGGATCTACAACATACAACGTGAATCACAATTAACTTACAAAACAATGATATTATAACTGAATGTTACGGTGACTATAAAATGGCACGCAGGACCGTGTGTTTAAGTGTGCGCGCGCATGTGCGTGTATACATTTGTGCGTGTGTAGAAAGGGAAAATCATCCGCATTGTATGAAAGTTCACTGCGCTGGGCACGTCGTTAAAATGGCAATGATTAAGGACACCCGCTTTAAGCTGCTTTGATAATGAACGTCTCTGCGTCGACCTGAGACATTCACCTTGTTCCAATTCATCTGAATTTTGTTTTTTTGTAATTTACATTTCGTATTTTGTAATGTTTGAATACGAACACCTTGACTTTCAGCTGTTCACGTTTTAACTAAAAACATTTTAAAATTTAAACCAAGGAAAATTGATATAACTAAAGTGTCGTCATTAAATTTTTTAAACATTAAGACGTAAAACTGTCACTAACCTGTTAGTACGAAGAAAAAAATCGAACTTTTTGGCGACTTAGAGAAATATGTATTACAAGTGTAATACACATTCGCTTAAGCGTATTAAAATACAAACTTCAATTGTAAGTTATGCATTTTCCAAAATTTCATGTAAAAAAAATTAACGTGTCGTTTATTTGGTAATTTGCATGCTGATTTGCACGTTTCGGAGTGAGTAACAGGTAACTAACAAAAAAACGCAATCGATTTTATAGAAAATACGTAATCGCGTGACCATTTTGTTTACGAAAAGTCCCAACTGAAACACTACATAAGATCCATTTTGTTGTGTGCTTTGTTGCATACTTTTAATTGACCAGTTTACCAAGCCCTGGATGGAATCCGCTTCACATAGCGTCTTATACAAAATTAACAATGTAATTAATGGCCCTCATCACTTTATAAATGCATCGGGAAATTGAAATTGCGAAATTATTAGTAACTTAAGTATTTCACAGATTCACTAATTTCTACTTTAATGTGCATTATATAATAAAAAAGAAAAATAGTAATAAAATTTTTTTTAAATATATGTATGTTCCCCAATTTATAAAGAATTCATAGTTATGACATGTTACTACTTCTCCGTCACTACCAACATAACTTGGCGCGTACCAGTCGACGAATCCATCAAAATACATGCAGTGATGGGCAGGGATATTTTTAAAGGTTGATTTCAAAAGTGCTCATTTTACAGGGAACAGCTTATATGGTATCAACTGAATTTTGGGAGCCTACTGTTAACTGATAAACGTTTTTTGTTGTGTAAACCCCTTTACTAGTTTACTACGATGTTGCAGAAAGAGATTCATGCCTTTCTGAATATACTTACAAGCGTATCTTCAATAACGTGCGTAAAGATAAAACAGAAAATGAATTCATAAACATGCACACTCTGCCTTTCATGAAAATGTATGGAATTTAGTACAAATTTGTATGTTTCACAAGTAAGAAAATTTTGTGCAATAAATAGTTTCCGACTGCATATTGTAATTTAACTTATCGATACATGGTAACAATTGGTTAGCGTTCTTGCTTAAGCCAGTTTTGAAGTGCTCAGTGATGAATCACACGGAATAAAACTGCATGCTTCCAGAGAGAATAATTCTCAACTGCACTGCAGATAAACTAATGTGCCAAGACCTTGAATACACCTGCAGAGCACAAGCATGGTAATGATTTATTCATTGCACGAGTCATTCCTTACACCACGAGTTGAAATATTAGTATTAGTACTGCAATGTTCGAGTTAATTATGTTTATAAAATTGTTTCGTGTCACAAAATTGAAATTGGTTTTCAAAAAAGCCCTGCGTCACTTATAAAAAAATGCAACGTAGCGATTACGACGTCCTTACACTGAATTTTAATATTATATCTCATCCGTTTGACAGATTTTTTTCAAATCATCTAAAATATGTTTCCTGTGAAAGTATTGCTTTTTTATTACGAATCTGCCTGATTTAACACAAATTTTCAAGATTACCATACACATAAAAACTAAAACCTTGGGACATATCAAATGTTGAGAGCATATAACTTGTGCTACTTTGTAAATCAAAAGGTTTGAAATATTTTGGACAAGAAAGTATTTTTAAGAGGCTGGTGGNATATAACTTGTGCTACTTTGTAAATCAAAAGGTTTGAAATATTTTGGACAAGAAAGTATTTTTAAGAGGCTGGTGGACGATTTACAAGATGTTGAAAAGGAAGAGATAGAGGTTATAAACTAACAAGTGAAGGGCACAGTAAGTTTTATAGCAGGAGATTTACCTCGGTAGCTATTACCTAGGATGGTTTTTAGAAAATTTCAGCTCTGCACAATATTTCTGTCGCTGCTGCAACATTACGAAACAAGAATTTGGTACTGTCCGGACCAAAGACTCTTATGATTCAGCATTACAAATTACAATCACTAGCAATTGTGAGAGTTTTCAAGGAATTAAGATGAATTCAGTCTTCAATAGTCTTTCATTTTATGATGCAGTTGACCATTTGCCTCCTTCTGTAGCTCATTATGTTTTTGAAGGAATAACACAGTATGATTTTTCACTAATATTGTATTCTCTTAAAAGCGAAGATTGGGTTTCATGTGAAATAATAAACATAAATATTGAGAAATTCAAGTACAAAACAACGATTTGAAGAACAAGCCATGCCGTGTAACAATCTCAGATGGAAGATTAGGCGGACATGTTGCTCAGGCTTGGACATTAATATGCTTGCTACCGTTCTTCATTGACAATCGAATACTAGAACCCTCAAATCCAGCATGGGAACTTTTTATCCTCGTTCGGATATGTCAAATCATTACTTCTCCAAGATTGACTCTTCAGCTGGTAGCAATACTAATGGAGTAAATTTGTGAGTATCTTGTTGTCCGTAGAAAACTTAACACACGTGTGCCACTCACACCTAAACATCGCTACGTCATGCATTACCCAAGAATGATAGTGATGTATGGTCCGCTGTGTAGACTGAATACTATGAGGTTTAAATCAAAATATAAGTACTTTAAGAAATGCCAGTTAGCATCGGGATACACAAGAAATATCACAAGNCTATGAGGTTTAAATCAAAATATAAGTACTTTAAGAAATGCCAGTTAGCATCGGGATACACAAGAAATATCACAATAACTTTGAATTTAACTTGACAGTTATGGTATCACTAGCGAATTTCAGTATAGTTGGTAAAAGATAACTTTAGTATAAACGATCTCGACAATATCTATACAGGTGAAAGCAAAAATGAAGATAAACAAAATGGAATATATGTGCATGCAAGGTTTAAATACTAGTTAAATTATATCCGCAAAAATTTGATGCAGTATTTGATGACGTTTTTATTCAACTGGAGATATTTCCATTCGTTAAG
Organism: Clitarchus hookeri; assembly: GCA_002778355.1. Taxonomy (NCBI): domain Eukaryota; kingdom Metazoa; phylum Arthropoda; class Insecta; order Phasmatodea; family Phasmatidae; genus Clitarchus; species Clitarchus hookeri. The sequence goes on from NQII01000479.1 coordinate 489,229, forward strand.
AAGGTTTTGGCGACACTTAAATCATAGTTGTTCTTTGTCTTGGTTCCAGAACAATGTAACGCAATCTAATACTTTCCGAACTGATACATATACAACATGTATAATGGGAAAGAGACAGGGACCCTAAAGGGAACATCAAAGTAGTTATGAACTGCACGGTCAATGAAGGAAAGATTTCAAAACTCATCGAGGATCCAGCTTATTCTAAACCAGCCGAAACCCTCTCTAACAAATTGTAGAGACGACCGCNTTCTAAACCAGCCGAAACCCTCTCTAACAAATGCTAGAGCTAACCACGAAGAAACTGAAGAAGCTTAGTAACGCCTCATTGTATGGACTTCCCAAGATACGCAAGGCCGGTACACCTCTTCGACCGGTAGTTAGGGCAGTCGTATTTCCAACTCACACACGAGCCAAATATCTTCACGAGATAATGAACTCAATCATTACCTCTCCAGCATCACATATACAACATTTGTCACTTTTCGCTGGCATGTTCAGAAAACTCTCTCTTCAACCTAATGTCGTTTTAGTCAGGTTTGATATAGAGTCATGTCCAACGAAATCTACAGATACTCTTACATCATGCTGGCGAAGATAACTTATCAGATACATTGTGAAACTCACTGAAAATTGTGTATCTCCCACCTTAAATTCATTCAGGGAACAGACTTGAGGGCAAAAAAAANAAAAAAAAAAAAAAAAGGGACTGACTGCCATGTATTTACCATTTCTCCCCTTCAACTAACATATTCATCGCAGACTTCGAGGAAAAACCAGTCAGTACAGGCTAGTACAAACTGAAGCGCAGGTCAAATATGTCAAGGATACATTTGCCATACGGAGCTATGCAAGAGAGAAACTGCAAGATATCCTAGAACATCTTAACAACAGCAACCTGAAATCCCAGTTAACAGTGGAAGTGGAGANAAACTCACTGAAAATTGTGTATCTCCCACCTTAAATTCATTCAGGGAACAGACTTGAGGGCAAAAAAAAAATATGGCAAACTGCCTTTTCTGGATGAACCAGTTACAAAGGTAGAGAACAAACACATGAGCTATAAGGTTTATCGCAAGTTAACCCACACAGACAGACACCTACAGGCGAATCCACACTGTTCATCATAATAGAAGACAGAAGTTATTTCAACCCTAATAAACAGAGCCAGGACTATTTTCTTGAAGGAGATTCTTGAGAAACAGGTGAAATTCTCAAAGCTGTCCTCCAAGTAAATAGCAATTAGGTAGCAGTTATTGCTGCTGCTACTTCGCCCTGAAGATGGAGGCTGCAATATCTTCCGACACGTTGGGGAGGAGAACGATAGTGATGCGGCTACAACCAACACTATTATAACATTTCCGTCAAATTATTAATTACTGGTTTTAAATTATCCAGAAATCTGCATCAATTTTGACTACATATCATTTGTTTCGTAAATAAAGGACCTTAGTAAATATCACAAGCTTTCCATAAATTTTTAGAACCTCTCCGTAAATTTTCTTTTAAGTTTTGTAAAAAAGATAATTAAAAAAATTTCTTTACGCGGGTGTTTACCAGTTTATAAGAACGAAATGTGAACTTATTTGTTAACGTTCTTTTCAAGCATAATTTGAACTCGAGTCTAACAACTTGTATTTCGCGACACTTAACATTCTGCTACCATGTTACACTTGTACTACAGGTTAAGTCATGAAGCTTTTATGTTCCTAGTAATGTTTGAGTGTGGGAAGAGTTGCTAGCTGTTGTCAGTTGGTCGTGCAACTTTTTGATGTTTGAAATACTAGGTTCAAGTGGCGTGGATATACTTAACACTTCAGGAAAGATATTTCCTAGTTACAGAAGCGAGGAATGCTTCTTGTACCCTCGGCATTGTTCGTTTCCGAAACCCGCCACTGACGGAAACACGAAGAGGTGCCGTATGTTACATCTACGAAAAACAGTTCCGTTTTATGTCTTTACGTAGAGCGTTTCCATTTGTACAAGTTTGACCAGAGTTCACGCGTCAAACTCCGAGAGATGATTCCTTATGAGAAATTAGGTGGGGTTTATATTGACAAACACTATCGTATAGTAAATAATAAGGGAGTTATGTGGCAGCGTTGAATATCAAAGTTCGAAGTTCGAATGTAGAAATATCAGGAAGTGTTTCAGATGGAGCGACAAAAATTTACATTGGATTTCATGAAATGGAAATTGTAAATCTCTTAAAAAGTGGTTGGTAAAATGGTCTCCCTTCATGTAGGGCATGAAGGGATTATCACAATATTTTCGCTGGCAAATTTGGAACACTAGACTGTTATAAAAAAATAGCGGCAAATTATTAATTACCATGGAAAAATGAAGACAAAAGGTCCTCTCGTCCGAACTCGTCTCAATAAACCGTTTTCGAGAAAACGCCGCTCAAAATTTTGGAGATGCGGTGAATCCTTACGAGGGTAGGCAACACATCTGCAACGATTCATGTTGGTGTAAGCGAAACATGTGACGTACCGGCGGAAGGGAAGAGGCCAAAGAACGAATAACGCCTGCTCGCGTATACATTACTGTGCAGTTTTATCTATAAAACGNGATGGAGCGACAAAAATTTACATTGGATTTCATGAAATGGAAATTGTAAATCTCTTAAAAAGTGGTTGGTAAAATTGTCTCCCTTCATGTAAGGCATGAAGGGATTATCACAATATTTTCGCTGGCAAATTTGGAACACTAGACTGTTATAAAAAAATAGCGGCAAATTATTAATTACCATGGAAAAATGAAGACAAAAGGTCCTCTCGTCCGAACTCGTCTCAATAAACCGTTTTCGAGAAAACGCCGCTCAAAATTTTGAAGATGCGGTGAATCCTTACGAGGGTAGGCAACACATCTGCAACGATTCATGTTGGTGTAAGCGAAACATGTGACGTACTGGCGGAAGGGAAGAGGCCAAAGAACGAATAACGCCTGCTCGCGTATACATTACTGTGCAGTTTTATCTATAAAACGAATTTACGAACTACCTAGTTATTAAAATTTCATCATGGGAGGGGTCGCGGTGGTGTTATGGTCAGACTACCCACCTAGATGAACCGAGCTCGATTCCCCGTCCTTGCATTCCGGCGCTGCTTGATAATCACCTCACATGACCCTCATCAGCTCTCAAGACCTCGATGTTAAGAGCCGCCCAAATATATCGATGGGAATTTATGGTTTTCTTTAAAACTTATATTTGGCCAGTCAATCTGCTGAGAAGAGCTGTTTTATAAGGAAAACAGTGGAATTTTAGCTGCTCCCTATTATAAAGGTATGTCTGTAATAATTCCTTGGTTTGTAAAGTTTCTTGTTTCGAAACGTTTTGGAAAGCACTACAGGAGCGATCCTGTTTACCTACTGTTTTCCCGGGAAACAACGTGCAGAAAAGATCGCTCCAAATGCCACCAGCGATAAAACCTGGAGGTTGCAGTGCAGGATCACATTCGCAGCTTACTCCATAACAGTGAAGTTCATGTCATCTCGTAAACGGTCGGAAGCGCGGAATAATATAAAAGAGAGGCCTCTCTCTCTCTCTCTCGCAGTAACAAATTAAGCCAAGAACGTATGTGATATCTAGGGGACGGGCCGCAATCTAAGACAGGTTTCGATATTTTATCGACTGGAATCGACTATCGATATGACTCCCTCAATTGCTATTATCACTTATTCATATATATGGCGTGTGTTGCGTGCCGATGCGTAATTTTCGTCGTTAAATTAGGAAATAAGTCTCTCTCTCTCTCTTTCTCTCTCTCGTACAGACACCCAAATGCTTACCTTCCAATCAATTCTCTTTGAAAAAAATAATATAAGTTCAAAAGAAAACACCTTTTGAGTCAACATATTTTCTTTTGAAATTTCAACTTGACTTGCCGAAATTGCGCGGAATCTCTCCGAGATAGGAGAACGGATCCATCGCTCTCTCTGGAGGGAGTCATAACTCAACACCTCTTCCTCCCAGCCATGGCTATGTAAGGGAAGTTGAGTTGGAGGGGTATCAGGGAAGGGAGGGAGGGGTATTTGTTTGTGCCAAGTACGGTGTCTCACTCGGTGTGTGGGAAGGAGGCGCCAAGTCCCATGCCGGCGACAGCCTATCAGCAGCCCTTGGTGCGTCTACCCCTGCGTTCATGGGATCACACACTACCCCTTGCTCCAACGCACCCTCTACAATCCACCCCTATGCCCCTGCACATTCGCGATCGTGAGAGGAATGCTAGCAGGTCCCAGGGCTCCAGAGGGCACCCGCACCAAGCCGTGGCGACAGCACAAAGTGACTCGCCGTCTTCCAGCTACAAGCACTTCATCTTGCCGTGACCAAAATAAATCCCGTTTTTTTCCATCTCTCTCTACCGGCTTCCAGCTCCTAGTCTTCCACCCAACTTACCGTCAGCTTGTGTTCTTTCATCTTACTTATATCGCCTGTTTATAGACAACTGGTTTGCGTTTTATTTTTTATCTCTTCAATTTGGAATTGCAATTGGAAGGGGTTTATTAACATCCCCCGGTGTTATGCCTGAAGGTTTATCAGGATACGAGTTATAAATAAACTTAAAAAATAACTTAAACTGACACCCATGCCTTGCCTAGGATTCGAACCCAGGACCTCCCACACCCTAGACCGGCAGCGCACCAACCAAATGTGCCATGGAGGGTCGGCATCTCTTCAATAGCTACAAAACATTTTTTNACCCTAGACCGGCAGCGCACCAACCAAATGTGCCATGGAGGGTCGGCATCTCTTCAATAGCTACAAAACATTTTTTTAAATAAAATAAAGGTATTTGGTCATAGCTATAGATATAACATATTCGGGGTAATATGAGTCATTTATTAATTACTTCCAAAAATATTTTGTAACGAAATCGAATACCTGTTCAGCAAATTGACAAATTTATATTAGACACTTGAAACTTGGTTACATAAAAATTATTTATATACACATCACACAGAAGTAAGACATTATAACTTTATCACTTAAATAAAACAAGTAGAATTTTTTTTTTACCTACTGCGTTGCAGGATTTTCTTCCCCTGNATAAAACAAGTTGAATTTTTTTTTTTACCTACTGCGTTGCAGGATTTTCTTCCCCCGCCAAGTCACTCGACCCATTGGAAAACGTCGAAAGGGCTACCAACTTCGATAATTGAGACTGCTTTAAGTTGTATTCACAACCACCCGTCGCATCCGTCAGTCGTCCGTCCGGCGTTCACGTGATCTTCAACCAATCGCAGTGCAATTTTTTTTCTATCCATCCATTCCGTCAAATATTTAACCAACTGTAATTTTCGACGGACGGACGGATGAGCCACCGCCTTCAGACGACATTTCTTAGACGTGAATACACACTTTGAAATGTAATGCGAGGCGGTGGATCTGTGTTTATTTTTATTTGGTGCTTAATTCAAGAATTTTAAATGTAGTAACAAATTCAATATAAATTGTAATCATGCGATAAAAATATTTCCCCCAAATATTTTTTTCTCGAAAATGTATATTTCCAATTCAAAACTATCTTTAAATAAAGAAATATCACAATATTACGTTTCCAAACTGAAATTTTTCCGTACAGAAGGATTTACGGACGACTCATAGTTGTGAATCGCTTTCAACTGACGGACGGATGACTGACGGATGAGACGGACTATTGTGAGTCCACCATTACATAATTGCTTTACAAATTGCAAACGAATTTTTCCTCCAAAATGTAGTAGACAAATCTGATTATTACTTTCCTTTTAATGTAACTTATTTAATATAATTCGTTGGGCAACTTGAGAAAAACTGTAGACTATTAACAACGTTTTAAATTGAAATAAACGGTTTATAATTGACTCCAAAAATTAGCATAGTATATATAGTATATCAGCTCTATNAACGTTTTAAATTGAAATAAACGGTTTATAATTGACTCCAAAAATTAGCATAGTATATATAGTATATCAGCTCTATTTTCGAAGGACTTTACTTAATCAAATATTCGAGAATTTCATGGAAAACTAACCCTAAAATGATTTTATAATGTAGGAGACAGGACATCCGAACAATGGAGAATTAGTAATATAACTCCTAGTTTATGATTCTAAAGTTTTTATATTATTTAGAGTCAAATATTTAAGGCGATGTCTTATCACTCGTTTCTCTAACTAGCACTTGTCTGTTAAAATTGCAGTTAAATCGACAAAAGTTATTGTTGGGCGTAAATACAACTGCAAGCCATTCATTTACTCCCTCGTTCAGCCAGTGTTAACAGTTTAAAAAAGAAATTAAGAAAATCAAATATACCCTACTACAATAGAAGCCACTTGCTGCTCCCTGCGGGCAACATAACATCTTAAAAGTTGGTTACTGAGAATACTGGACAATCCAGGCATTTAAGTGAGACTGCTGCATGGAATAGGCGCGCACACTGAGTACGTACGCTGTACTCTCCGCCTTTATTACTCTGTACTACTCGAGATTCACGGATTTTTACCCTCACATCTACACAAGCAGGCGGCAAAAACTACAAACAATGTCCTTGTGATTAAGGAACAGTAATCGTACAACGTTCTCCAAAAAATCTCTAGACTTACGGACACGTCGTTTTTTTCAATACTCTCAATACCTCGATGTTAAGTACCGCCCTAATATCTTCGCTCACCCTCTTTTTGAATAATGCACTTTCAGTAAATTTCATGGAACTTTCCGTAAATGCACGTAACCCCTCCGTAAATTTACTACCATTATAAAAAGGGATAACAATTTTTTTTTAACTTTTGTTATGCAGGTGTGTTAATAAGANTCCGTAAATTTACTACCATTATAAAAAGGGATAACAATTTTTTTTTAACTTTTGTTATGCAGGTGTGTTAATAAGATTGGTAAGGGGGAGGAAATTTCAAAGTTAAAAAACTTAATCGTTCTAGAGCAACATTTTAATAAGAATAACAAATTCTAGGGCTCTTGATTCCTACCTGTTAGATGCAACCTTTCAGTGAAAGTATATTTTATAAAAATATTAGTTAAATGGATGTGACACACGTAATTTTTTGGTTTATAGTATTGTTTGAAAGATTAAGTGCTGTCAAGTAATATAAGCGCCTTGGTGCTATTTTAAGATATTTGAAACAATAGGTCTAGGTAGCGTGCATTTTCCAACTGCCACAGGAAAGATAATTTTCTGGTTGCAGTGACGGAGAAAGCTCTGTTTTGACTTGGCGTTGTTCGTTCCCGAAAGACGAAGCTCTAGTAAGCACAGAGGTTCATGTTTTTATATTGTGGTGTGGTGTTGAGGTGGGAATGGAGCAGCACTGGGACGCGAGGGCTAAGGAAACTAGAGATCCCCGAGAAAACCCGCCGACCAGCGGTGTCGTACGGCACGATTCCCACGTGAGAAAACTGGGAGTGACCCTGCCGGGAATCGAAGCAGGGTTGCCTTGGTGGGAAGTGGGCGTTCTATCCGCAAGGCCACTGCTGCCTATCTACATTTCATTGTATCTGCGGAGCACAGTTCCGTTGTTTTCGTCATTACCGATCGCATTTACATCAACTCTAAATTTTCCGTAAATTTTCTCGTGAATATACGGAACACTTAAAAAAAAACACAGCATAATTTATTTATCACCATTTAACTTTTGAGGTCACTGAAAATTTTTCTGTGGTGACAACAGGAAATTTTGTGTTCAATACAACAAAAGTTTGGCAAGGTGATTACCAACAAAACACGTTGTAGCCAGCACAAACTTTTTTTTTTGTAACTGAGTGTTTAAGAATTAATAAGTTGCCTATTATTTGTATTAAACGTTTTACTTGATTATACTTTTACTCCACTGGCATTTATATCATGGGAATTTTATTTTGTGGTTTACTAAAGTCAACAGTGCAAAATATTTAATGGAAATTAGAGTAAACCTATTTTTTTATTAAATCATCGGCATATTTTTACTGGGTTTATCAGATTATTCAATATGGTATAATACAATAATATAAATTCAATGGTCAGAATTATTTAACATTTTCTCAAATTTATAATGCTAGATATTTACCANTATAATACAATAATATAAATTCAATGGTCAGAATTATTTAACATTTTCTCAAATTTATAATGCTAGATATTTACCATTAATAAATGCACATTAATAACACTTGCGGGGTAGCGACTTCACGTGAATCGCCTGAAGGTTATTCCAGATAACAGTGCTTCACGTTTCGGGATAATTTTTTTTCCGTTTGTCAGAGTGAACATTATAAATAAGATCATTTAGTGAGACAGCAGTAAAACTTAGTTTTTATGTTACAGAAATCCAGTTGGGGATCTTTTTTATATTTCTCTCTTCTGAATCACTAATTTTATTTTAAAATTGTTTTGTTATTCCACATGTTGTACTTTTATAATGGGTTACGTTGTGAATAACTGGGTAATTGATTCTAAACTAACTTTACTGAACTGTAACTTCACAATCTAGTGTCTGTATTTGACATTCTGCTGCGGTTACTTCGGAAAATTTCGGCTAACATGTAAGAAGTATCTCCGTTACAGTTAACAGGACAGCGGGAAATTTAAAGATTTTCAAGGGCCTTAGCAGTTTTAATGATTAAGGAGTGAACAGTCAAATCTTGAAGAATTGCGACAATTTTCAATGTTCTCAAAAAACGTCAGCGTGATTGATGAGTGCTACTGCGTTTATATAACGAAATACACTCATAAATATATTAATTAGTCTATTGCTGTGGAGGTTAGGGTTAATATGTATATTTCAGGTTATTTTTGCAGTACGCAATTACTTTTATAAACAACACTGCAGAAAAAAGGAGGCTGTATCATGTTCATAAATACGTATTTAGAACCCGTGGTCGGCACTTTTAAACTACAGTACACACGAAATTGTCTACTGCAATTTCGCTGCTACACCGGACGCCATACTCTGTGGGACTAAGGAGGTAGTATTTCGTCCTTCTTTTTTTTTTTTTTTTTTACAAATATTTGTAAACAAACTTTTTGATCGGATTTAAAAATTCAAAGATTGACAATACATAAAGGACTACTTATTAGAATTTAAGTTTGTATTAGAAAATCAGTGGGATTTCGAAGTAACATATAAGATGCTCCCTGTGCCTTGTCAAGCGTGATTTTTAAACATTGAACCTGGAAGTTAAGTTATGGAGGAATATAAGAAAATGCAATATAGTGGGGACATCTGCCCCTTAAAGACGCGGTATGGTTGTAGTTATTTTGCGTATCCGAGATCTAGAAGCGAGTGGCCGCGGTGTGGTAGTGGTCAGACTACTCGCNCAATATAGTGGGAACACCTGCCCCTTGAAGACGCGGTATGGTTGTAGTTATTTTGCGTATCCGAGATCTAGAAGCGAGTGGCCGCGGTGTGGTAGTGGTCAGACTACTCGCCTCCTGCCAAGGCAAACCGAACTCGATTCCCGACGGGGTCGTTCCCGGATTTTCGCAACTGGAAATTGTGCCCAACGATCCTATCTTTTTGCGGTATAGTAGTGTTTATAATGATGTGTTGCATGCTCGCTATGATATGTTAAATAGCATGTACCAAATGTTTCATACCTTTGTAAAATTTTCTTATTAGGTTTTTTTATTTAAAAAAATACGGATTACAAACGGAACAAAAAAAAAAAAAGAAATTACATTTTGGACGAACACAATTTCTTAAATACTAATCGTAGGCAAAACGCGCTCAAAAACATTGAACAATTTTGAGCTCTTCTCTCTGTGAGCGACAGAACACGACCTCCTTAATGGCTGGTTCTTCTATGCATGTAGAATGAGGCTGCATGTTTCTTACGTCAGCATCAAGTGCGGCTGGCATGTTATGAGGGCGATGGAAATGCCACAGAAGGTTAAGGAAGTCACTAACGTTCTCTACAGAGCGTGGAAGAGGGGAGGGAAAAAAAGATGAATTTCTTTCGAGCCCGCCCCTGGCGAGAAAAATGCGTTTGGGCGTGGTGGCAGACATGACGTTCCATCGTTGACCGCGAGGACCATAATTCGGCGGGAAGGTTGGCAGGACGGGTCGGGGCGTCCGTCGGTCGGCGGCGAGGGGCCCTAGGAAGATGGATGGCATAAGGGGGAATCGATCAATCATTGACACAATACTTACTCAGCATCTCTGCTCCGCCGTCTCTCCCTTGCCTTGCTCGCACCCTACACCTTTTCGCTTCGCAAGGATAAAAACCACCCGGCTGGAAGCGGTAGCTTTGCTGTGTGATCAAAAGAGCGAAGANCACCTTTTCGCTTCGCAAGGATAAAAACCACCCGGCTGGAAGCGGTAGCTTTGCTGTGTGATCAAAAGAGCGAAGACCACAACCGTTAATACAAGCGCCTGTCAACGACACACCATTCTAAGTTGTACAGTGTCGGGGTTGGAACATTCCCAGGTGTAACTTTCGTATATGCTGTTCACAGTTAACTGAGCGCTTTTAAAAGCCCTGCTTAATATCTATTTCTCTGCCCTTTTGTATCATGTCATCGTACGTGAAATCATCATTTTCACTGGCATTCTCACTTTATTCATCCGAAAATCAAGTGTAAGTGTGAAATATTACTCGAATCTGAGTTAAAAAAATACCGAATTTTTTTTAAATAAATCCAGGAGCTACAAATGTAAGAAACTACTCCTTGAATAAAACGGTAGGATATAGGACAACTGTTAGTTTTTCGCTGCCAAAGTAACTGGTGACATGCCAGTCCGCATGTCCTTTAAAATACGCGCTGTTAGGCGCAGTGATTTTTTTTCAAAGGTTGATTTCAGAAATACTCAGTTTGCCGTGAACCATCTGTTAGTTTTATATACTGCGATTTCTATTAGTGCGTAGCAACATAAAATGTTATGAACACATACGAGTTCAGTTAAGCTAAACTTAGAAGCTTGTCACTTCTCAAGTGAAATATCTAATATTTATTTTAAAGGTTTGTTTATGAATCCTTTCTGTTATATCACATATGCTAGGAAATGAAAAGCTATCTCTCTTTCGCTGGCGAAGAGATAAAATATAGTGTGGTCTGAAACTTCAGATCCCGAAATAGCATCATTTACCTCTTTTCTTACTGCTTAGAGAATTTTATTTCCAAAATGGAATAATATGTTCAAGCGAACTTCGATATGATGAACTGCATCACAACTAAGTAAAAGTAATAAATATTTTGAGATATTTTTGCAGAATATTATGAAATATTATTCCATGGTTTTTAGTGCTTCAGAATAAGGATAACACTAACCTCTTAATTAAAAATTTTCTAAGAAATGTTGTTAGTTCTGAAAGGAGTGCCTAGAATAAAGAGTTCAAGTGAACCAGGATTAAGTTTCTGAAATTTGTAAATACGGTATTTTCATACTACCAAAAGTTCTTATCCTCATGTTGGGGCTAAAAACGTTTATTGTCCATAGAAAACGTTACCGTACATATATGCCTATTTTTATTTCTTTCACAGATATTCTTTTCGGAATTTTGCTTTGTTTTTTATATTGTTTTGAATTTTCAAGTGAGATGCGTGAAGAGCGCTTTTTTAAGTGTAATACATCTGTGTGGCAAGAAAATAATTTATTCTTTATTGTTCATGTTTTATTGTATAATTTTAAACATAAAGACATTTTGCGACGTATCGGCTTCAAGACCTCGTTGTTAAGAGCCGCTCAAATCTATCAACTCAACTTTTGCAACGTATACAAGCACAAATGCCACGCAAACTTTGAATTGTTCTTGTAGTTCTAATACGTATTTATGTGAATTAAAGTTTTATACTGTAGCAAACATAATGCACCACGAACGGTAGTGCATAGCTGTCTAAACAAGTTACTGATGCTGAAACTCTTGTTCTGAATGCAATAATAAGCAATGTAATTTTGTTACATGGCCACTAACGTTACAGGTGTAACTTATACCGTAACGTGCGTTGAGGAGATGAGTTATTGTACATCTTTCCTCNCATGGCCACTAACGTTACAGGTGTAACTTATACCGTAACGTGCGTTGAGGAGATGAGTTATTGTACATCTTTCCTCACCAAATCTTCTGGAACAGTAGCATAAGTTAAAAAAAAATGAAGTTGTAAAGCCCTATGACACTGATTTCTCAATCCTGATATCTCGTAACCTTATCTTGGACAGAGAATACTTCTCACGCAATATTGGCAGTTAACATAATAAATTAGTTACCTCTTGGGTAAATTAAAATTTATTTTCTTGATTCGATTTAGTAGAAAAAATCTGATGTCTCATCTCTCTTACTGGGGCCACAGTGGTGTAGTGGTTAGACTACTCACACCCACCAAGACGAACCGGGTTCGATTCCCGGCGAGATTGCCCTAGGATATTTGCATGTGGGAATCTTGCCTGACGATTCCGCTGGTCGGCGTGTTTTCTCGGGGAGCTCTCGTTTCCCCCGCCCTTGCATTCCGGTGCTGCTCCGTACTTACGTCGCTTCACCCTCATCGGCTCTCAAGACCTCGCTGTAAAGAGCCACTCGAATCTCTTCACTCACTCACTTACTCCATTTTAAGCCTTGTCTGCAATTTATTTGGCATAACCGTAAAGGGTTACATTAAGTCATGGATGCACGTTGAATAATGGGCTTTGCTACAACCGTCGTTAGAAGTCGTGGCGACGCTAAGCGTCAAACGCATCGCAATAAAATATGGTCAACTTCCAAGTCTTTGCTTTTAACGTTTAACGCCAACCAATCATATTCCAAGACGTCACAAACAAGCGCAAACAAACAGCGTGGACACTCGCCAGTAGATAGTCTCACTACCATCGTACATTTTTAGTTTGATCATTTACATGAAATTCAGTAACAAATATCAAAAAAATATTAACAAATACTCCATCGTAATTTTTAAGTTTGCGGATGCAGTCTCTAACGAAAATAATTAACGCAACCAACATAAGATACTGAAGGTTTTTTATTTTTATGTTACCAACGTAATTCAAAATGTGTCCTTTTAATTTTTCAGTCTGTTAACGCTAATAGCAGACATGCCGATTTTCTTGTGATAACGTCTACTTTAAAGTATACTGTAGACGAGGATTTAGTCTTCAACAGTTAAGGTTTTAAAGCTCTGTTAACTACCTGTGATATATTGCAGACATTTGATTTCGTTTTATATTCCCACAATGTTAACCTAATGGGTACCTAATTGGGAAGTCTGGAAGACGCATACTGAGGCACTGCGGTAGAATTTGCCTTGAACTGGGATATGAAACAGTTATTCGAGCAAAACTATCCCCACTGNTGAAACAGTTATTCGAGCAAAACTATCCCCACTGCAAGAGGCCAGGTTCTAACCCAGTATCTCCCGAGTACAAGTTAGACGCCCTATCGCACGAAACATTTCTCTCGATGGTAAATTCAGGATTTTGGGGNCATGGCCACTAACGTTACAGGTGTAACTTATACCGTAACGTGCGTTGAGGAGATGAGTTATTGTACATCTTTCCTAACCAAATCTTCTGGAACAGTAGCATAAGTTAAAAAAAAATGAAGTTGTAAAGCCCTATGACACGGATTTCTCAATCCTGATATCTCGTAACCTTATCTTGTACAGAGAATACTTCTCACGCAATATTGGCAGTTAACATAATAAATTAGTTACCTCTTGGGTAAATTAAAATTTATTTTCTTGATTCGATTTAGTAGAAAAAATCTGATGTCTCATCTATCTTACTGGGGCCACAGTGGTGTAGTGGTTAGACTACTCACACCCACCAAGACGAACCGGGTTCGATTCCCGGCGAGATTGCCCTAGGATATTTGCATGTGGGAATCTTGCCTGACGATTCCGCTGGTCGGCGTGTTTTCTCGGGGAGCTCTCGTTTCCCCCGCCCTTGCATTCCGGTGCTGCTCCGTACTTACGTCGCTTCACCCTCATCGGCTCTCAAGACCTCGCTGTAAAGAGCCACTCGAATCTCTTCACTCACTCACTTACTCCATTTTAAGCCTTGTCTGCAATTTATTTGGCATAACCGTAAAGGGTTACATTAAGTCATGGATGCACGTTGAATAATGGGCTTTGCTACAACCGTCGTTAGAAGTCGTGGCGACGCTAAGCGTCAAACGCATCGCAATAAAAGATGGTCAACTTCCAAGTCTTTGCTTTTAACGTTTAACGCCAACCAATCATATTCCAAGACGTCACAAACAAGCGCAAACAAACAGCGTGGACACTCGCCAGTAGATAGTCTCACTACCATCGTACATTTTTAGTTTGATCATTTACACGAAATTCAGTAACAAAAATCAAAAAAATATTAACAAATACTCCATCGTAATTTTTAAGTTTGCGGATGCAGTCTCTAACGAAAATAATTAACGCAACGAACATAAGATACTGAAGGTTTTTTATTTTTATGTTACCAACGTAATTCAAAATGTGTCCTTTTAATTTTTCAGTCTGTTAACGCTAATAGCAGACATGCCGATTTTCTTGTGATAACGTCTACTTTAAAGTATACTGTAGACGAGGATTTAGTCTTCAACAGTTAAGGTTTTAAAGCTCTGTTAACTACCTGTGATATATTGCAGACATTTGATTTCGTTTTATATTCCCACAATGTTAACCTAATGGGTACCTAATTGGGAAGTCTGGAAGACGCATACTGAGGCACTGCGGTAGAATTTGCCTTGAACTGGGATAGGAAACAGTTATTCGAGCAAAACTATCCCCACTGCAAGAGGTCAGGTTCTAACTCAGTATCTCCCGAGTACAAGTTAGACGCCCTATCGCACGAAACATTTCTCTCGATGGTAAATTCAGGATTTTGGGGNCAGTATCTCCCGAGTACAAGTTAGACGCCCTATCGCACGAAACATTTCTCTCGATGGTAAATTCAGGATTTTGGGGAAATTAACGCCAGTGTATCATAAAGGAACTACTTGCTCACGTGTATTTAACCATACTTAAGCTACACATTTATCTTTTATTCCAGGAGCTGTGACAAAGTGCATTTTTGATATGGCGGGTGTTTATAAATATTTGACAGTAACTGACATAGCGGTAGTCATGAAAAGAGTTTCAATGGTTCCGTTGTTCTGGCTCCTAAACGTACGTGGTAGCAAGCAGGCGACCTAAAATTGTTTTTCCTGTTAGCGAAATGACTTAAAGGTTTTGCTAAATAAAACTAAATACTGTTTTGGTGAAGTGACAGTATTGGCAAAACGACCTTATGTATAGTGCCTGTTGTTGGAGCGAAGACATTTTCTTGAACAGAATTTACAAGTGTTTTAGGACAAACGACTGTAGGTTAAACAACTTTAGGGAAAAAAAAGCCTTTCACTGAACTTCGGGTTATGTGAAACGACTCGAGGTCAAGTGCATGTTGCTGGGAGTAAGACCTTTGTTTTCTGATGGAATTTATAAGTGTTTTAAGTCAAACGACTTTAGGTTAAACTACTACAGAAAATAGGCTTTTAGTGAAGTTATGTTTAGGCCAAAAGACTTTAGGTCTAACGCCTGTAGGACAAAAAACTAGGTTCAGCGCCTATTGCTGGAGTTAGGACATTGTATTAAACATTATTTAAAGGTCTTTTAGGAAAAACGAGTGTAAGTCAAACGACGTAAGAATACAAAAACCAAACGACTGCAGGTCGAACAACTACAAGGAAAACGCTTTTCTCTAAATTTGAATTTATGCGAAACGACTTTAGGTCTAATGCCTATAGGTGAAGTGACATTTTAGGCGAACTGCCAGCTCAACAAACTCTGTAGGAGAAAGGATTTTCGGTATATTGCCGCGTCCCCAATGGGCCATAACATGAGCCAGTTGCGGGCCGTAGGATAGTTTACGCATATATCGGATGAAGCTGGTTTCGAGATGCATATCGCAGCGACAATAATAATTTCGTAAGATGCAATATATAAACGAGTATTTTATGTACCAGGGGGTTTGGCGGAATTTCTTCTGGGACAGGAGGATGATTATTCTCGAAACCAAGAGAGATTTATGTCGCTTCCAAAATATTGGTAATCCTTCAAACACAGGAACATTTTAACCTGTGCTGCAGCCTCTGTAAAATTAAAAAAAGTTTCCAACACCAACAAGAAAAATTTATTGTATCACAGTCTCGCTGTTTTTTTAGAATAGTCGTATATTAAAATTACATGTTTGTGTCACCGATGGACAAAACGCAGATGTAATTTGAGATCTACTTCTTTTAATACCGAAGTGAATACTTTAACGATAAAAGGAAGGTATTTCAAAAGTATGTATTAGTTATGTAATAACCAATATACTTTAATTAAAATTGCTTGAATACAGAAAAATATATAGTAACAGTAAAATTTCGAGTGGATAGATAGTTAAATTTTAAAAGTTACTGGAAACTTCGTCTAGATACGGATTATATACCTATGCTGGAGATTATTACGTTTTTTTTTTTTTACTTTATTTGGAATTTGGTTTGATTTCAGTTGGCCAGATACTGTAAACAGTCATTTGCTTAGCAATTGTAAAAACACATCAAAATTTCAGCTAGAAAATTTACTTTAAGAAAACGTAACTCTTAGAAATAAATTTTTTAATTTTGTCATTATTATTCATAAAAGATCTGAATGTTATTTTTTTTGAAAATTATTATCCCAGGATTAATGTTTTGCCATGTATTATGGCGAATGTAAACAAAACTGAATCACTAATGATCTTAACAAACCACATTTATTTATTCAAAGTTAAGTTAATTATGTATTCCCATGTATAATTTGTAGGTTAAACTAATATGCTACCTCCAGATGAAAACAAAATATGATGGTGATTTGGTAACTACTTTTTTTCGTACAGGTTCGCTATATACCAAAAAATACGAAATTACAGAATAGGGCATCATATTTGTACACAAAATTGTGTCATGTGACCAAAAAAAAAAAATCTGCCAAGTCGAACACGTTGGTATTCAGCCTGTTGTGTCGAACAGGCGGGAAAAAGAGTGACACAAAATGGCCGCGTAGTTTCAGCGGAGGCGAACAGATGGCACGGACGCCGTAATTATTCCGAAGACCCGGACTGCTATGTCCGGCTACGAGTTCCGTGGAGAAGGAAGTTGAAAAGGGAGGAAAGGACAACAGCTTATAGCACGCGGAGAGAAGGGATCGGGGTTCGCANAAAAAAAAAAAAAAAAAAAAAACTGCGCGTGGCCACAGAGTTATCGCGCGAGCTCGTGAGCAACCGCAACTCGCGTTATCTCGCAACCGCCGGCTAATGGCGGGGATCCGTCACCTGTCGTGTTGGTCTGCTCTAGTTAGTGGCGTGCAAAGAACCTAGTCTCGCGATCGAGGAAAGCTCAACACGACTTTTGGTCGCCAATGTTCACTGGAAAAACTGTTTTTTGGTGACAAAAAAAAAAAAATCTTGTCGGCGACCACAAAATTCTTTTATCAATATAAACATAACAAAATATTCTGTGGTACCAATTTTTTTTTGTCATTCACGTATTTAGTTGAAAATACAAAACGACGTTTGTGGTCACCAATAAATTCAGTGCGTTTGTAGAAAACAATGTGTTCGTTGGTCACAGCGAAAGTGTTGCGATGATGATAGCAATACCGGTCAGCGAAGTTAACAAATGTGTTTCGCGGATTGTCGGCTTTGGTAGGGAGGTATGGTCTTACAAAAATTACACACAAAATTATAAGTAGTCATGAGTGGGATTCGAACATTGGACCTCTCAACTGCGAGCTCAGAGTGTTGCAATTTTGCTCGACGTTAAAGTGTTGTCTGCAGTACGTACACAACAGAAATGCAATGAGTGGCATACACCACAACGCTTGCACGCTTAACCTCATGCAAAGTAAATTTTCTGGAATCATTTACTTGCAACATTTACATACTTAAAATAAAATAATGATATAATCCTTTCATAAGTACTTAAGAATATTCCTCATTAATTAGATAATGATCTGATGTAAAGAACCGGACACAGACAAATACGGCGTCGTTGCCAGACAGAAGGTGGCCGCTTCGAATATGCCAGTGCGCATGCGCAGAATTTAACGGATGTAGTTTTGCAGTCGCAGCAAAACCTTGTACTGGGGATAACATGAATGCTGTTGCTGCCAATTAAATATTTCGTGGCAGCGAATTAAAGTTTTTTCAATAAACAAATCGGTTAGTGAGCACTAAATAGCCTTAGTACTAGTCAATATACGTGTTATTGGGCATCACAACATTATCTTTTTACCAACAACAAAATTTAGCTTTGGAAACCATCAACCTTAACAGTTTTTGTAGCCACATTTTTTTGATTTTGCATAATGACATGTCAATTTTTTACTATGGGGTCTTGAGAGCCAATGAGTGTGGAGCGGCACCAGAATGCAATGCCGGGGGAAACGGTAGATCCCCGAGAAAACCCGCCGACCAGAGGCTTCGTCCGGCACGATTCTGAAATGCGAAAGTCCTTGGGTGACACCGCCGCCGGGAATCGAGCCCAGTTAGCCTTGGTGTGAGGCAATTAGTCTGACCACTACACCACTTCAGCCCCCGTAGTTAATAGTGAGATTTTAAGGATTTCTTGAAGTAACTCATGGCATTTTATTTCAGTGTCAATTGATCTCATATCAATAAGTTAGCTTTATAATTTTGTACGTCCTGAAAACACCAAAATTGTGGCAATCTGCTAAGAAAAAGTTTTATGGAACGTCTCTCATACGTTCTTTGTGTGTATANTGAAAACACCAAAATTGTGGCAATCTGCTAAGAAAAAGTTTTATGGAACGTCTCTCATACGTTCTTTGTGTGTATACAACTTTAAAATTATTGACGTTCTTGGAATCGAGTTGCCAAGGAACGTAAGTAAAATATAACTAAGGTAATTTTCTTTTAACTGTTCACATCAGTACATCATAATCTTCATATCACTCATGCGATTAAAAACCCGTCGGTATAAACTCCACTGACCTGAATTCACAAGTTTTAGCCGAGAAGGTTTCTTTCCTTAAACACTTTGGCATTCGACAGCACAGAAAAAATAAGCCAGAACTCATTTTCGTTTTAGTTGCCCTGTTGATTTCGCCACAAAGACCACTGATCAGTGAGCAAATTCAGAGAACCACTTCATTGTTGGAGTTAGTGGCGTAGTAGTTCAGTTGGAAATGGCACGTTTATTCAAAAGCTAGCCTTGCCAAAGGTACCCTGCACTGTTAAAGAACATTTCCGTGAAACTATGGAAAAGTTCGGTTGAAGAAAATGTTTTGAAACCGTCGTAAAACTATTGCAAATTTTGTTTTTACAACAACGGACTTTCCGTACAACTCACAGAACTTACAGCGAGTTCACAGAAACTGTCCATAAATTTTCTTGCTGTCTGTTCTGTATTTAGAATTTATACAGAAAAACTAGCAAAAAAAAAAAATATTCGTTGTGTGGTTGTTGAACCGAATATATAAAAAAAACCTTACAAAGGTACAATGTTTTTATCAGGAGGACGATATGAATACGAAGCACGATTTTCGCAGCCCCAGCTTCTACACGTCCACCTACCACGTTACAACACGACTGCAGATTAAAAATATAAAATCAGTAGAAAAAACGACGTACAAAGTTTTTTATATTTACAGTAGTTTCCGGATGTTTGAAGTTTCGCTGACTACTGCATATTTCCGTTGCTACTTTTTTATGTTAGAAGGAATAACGTTTATGTTGAGGTTTATGGGTTTCTTCTGTAATAAAACTTGAGATTTCTAGTATAAACGTTTTATTCACAATACTATAACAATGATACAGCAAGAAAGACACCGTTGTACTAAAAAGGCGCCATTTTACAGTGGCGTCGCCTAGTAACAGTTATACCAACCAAACAGGTGACAATTGTGCTAACCAAACAATTTGTTTTCAAACAATACAAAATGTTAAACCTTTATATTTAATATTTTACGTACCTTGAATATTCTAACCGCCGCTCGAAAAATAATTTTATCATTACAACGGTGGGAAATCATTTCGTGTTGTCTCGGAATTTTTCGTTACCGAAACTCTAAGAGATAGGAAATATGCAGTTTTTCCAGTATTTTTTTTATGGCAACTCAGCTCTGTTTGTCGTCTCCACGGAACAGATTTCCGTATATTACTATCTTGTAAAAGTTTTCCGCGAATTTAGCCGAAGGGGAAACAAACACCACTTTTTTTTTCTTCTGTGCACACACGCAAAATCACAGACACTTTAAACCGATGAAGAAATATTAATTATAAAAAATTGGCATGCTAATTTATAATATAATTTAAATTTTCCCAAAGTAAAAATATTATATTGAAATAAAACATACAAATATTTTTTTATTTAAAAAAAGGTTTTATATGCTTTAAATTTTTGATGTGATATTTTCAAGATGACAGCTACTAATTGCATATTTAAAAAAATAAAAACCCAGAAGTCATTACGCCAGATAGAATCATTTGTACACAAAACGGAATGATACATTACGTTTGTCTCAGTCTGCACACAGCCAATTTGCCCCACTCCCCTTTTCTTTTTCATGACCAACGATTTCTTTCTTGTTCATCCTGTCATATTCACTCACCTCTCTGTTCCCGATATTGCTTTC